>CM038794.1:162366048-162583815 GCA_021764765.1 Vicia sativa
TCTTTTTATTTGGGAGAACTTCCACCATACAAATTTTCCAATTTACAAGTAATCTTATAAATCATTTTATAAATTAAATTATTACCTTTTTTTTGAAGTTTTTTCAGGTTATTTTAAATGAAATAATCCAGTATATTGATAACTTTCTTCATTAAATAACTTTAATTTTCAATTTTTATCGGATCATTTCAAATGAAATAATCTAATATATAATTTATTATTATTATTATTATTATTATTATTATTATTATTATTATTATTATTATTATTATTATTATTATTATTATTATTATTATTATTATTATATAAGAAACATCGATTATGTGGTTAAAATTTGAAATTTGAAATTTAAATATCCTTTACTCGATTACACAAGTCTAATAACTTATTTAAGCAATTTCGAATTTTTTTTTCTTTCTGAACATTTTCATGTCTTTTTGTTTGATTGATTGGTTTGCCACCATAAAACTATAGTATTGTACCCCTAGATTAAATATTTCAATTTCTCCGATGCAATATTTAAAGACCAAAAACTTTTAAAAATATGTTAGTGAAAATGATATTTACTAAGCATGAAAAGATCACTTGCTAGACAATTTTTCATAGTTTTCGATTCAATTTCCACCAAGTATTTTAGATTTTGAGAAAACTCTCTCTTAGAAGGTAATGAAAACCCTTGTAGAAATTCCATCACTATGGCTAACTTGATATAAGAGTTGGCTATAAACATCCTCATGAGCGACACGATCATCAAAGATATTCAAACTCTATAATCAAGACCAGTGGAACACTAATATCAATGCCAAACAACTTGATCAATCATGACCATTGAGCACCACCATTAATGCCAAAATAATAGATTGGCCAGTCATAACCATTGAGAACTACCAAATAATTTGTATAGTTACAAGTTACAATAGCACCCAAATCTTTTGGGTCCTGTGTTAGTGGTTCTAAGAGGTTTAGGTTTATTTCCCTTGAACCATCTTAGATTATTTAACTTGGCATTACAATAAAGATCTAAATGGTCGATATTGTTACAAAAGCTCTTAAATATTAGACAATTAGATTTTTTTTCTGTCACAACAAATATTTTTTAAATGATCTATTAGGTTTATAACATATGTCATTTTTATTAAATGAAGACCTTTGATTAAAAATAATTAAATCAAGCTTATATTTACCCTTAGTGAATTTTTCTAAGGTTTCATGCAAATTGGTTTATTAATTTTTCAAGGATTCATAAGATTCACATTTATCATATTTTAAGGATTCACTTCTAATGCTATTAATTTCTTCACCAACAATTTCTTTCTATTTTCTAAGAATTCAATATATGCCTTAAGATCAATAATGTTGATTTTTATTTTCTTTCTTTAACAAGTATAATTCGATTTAAAGTGTTGTTGGAGATTTAAAGAAGTTACCTCAATATAATTTTATTTGTTGTAAATCGATTTAAGACACACATGTTCTTCGTATAAGGTGATTCTTCATAAGAGTCCTCGAAGTATTATTATTGAAAATGTCTTTGCATGAATCTTAAGATGAATATCTTAATGTTTCATTCATTAATTCATCATTTTTTGCTACTTCTTCATAGAAGACTTGATATGATGGATCTTTGAAAGTTTTTCTTAAAGTTGATTCTTCGTAACTTATGGGCATTGTTTCAAAGGTTTTTCTTGATGATGTTTCTTAACCATCTCTACGCATAGATGAAGCTTCAAATATTACATTTGATGAAACTTCTTCAATTGTTTCTTACATATGTATCCTCTTCATCAAATCCATTAGATGATAAATCTTTGGATGATTGTTCATCTATTGAGATCGCTTGTTCGAAAGAATATACTAGGTTCAATTCTACTACTTTTCAAAGATTCGCTTGATTACAATTCTTCTAATGTACTTGAGTTTATTCCTTCATATTGCAAAATTTGAATCAATTCATTGAGTTTCTTGATTATCTCATCCTTTCTAGAGTCTTCTTTAAACTCACCAAAGGCACATATATCTTTTGAATTGAGGATTGAACCAAATCAATTCCAACTCTTAGTTCTTAGATACAAATTTATAATATAAACCCAAGGATTTCAATTATTGAGTACCATCTATGAGAATGATTCTCATATTGATTTGGTATTCCAAATTCATGGTTTTGTATGTTCATTCTCTTACTCAATCCTTGGAGAAACTCCATGAATTATCTCAAGAACATCTCATGTAACATCCCAAATTTCAAATAATTATTTATTATTATTTATTAATTATTATATTATATGGTAATTAATTAAATGGTATGAATTGATGAATATTTGAATTATTTGACTACGTGTGACATTTGAATAATTGGATTTTTGAGTAAGAATAGTATTTAATTAGTAATAGGCCTAATTATTAGAATTATGAATAATAAGTTAAGCCCAATGTTGGTTCTATTGATTGGCAGCAATTTCGGTAAAACATTCTGCTAAAAAAAATGCCTTGAAGAAAACTAAAACAGCAGATGTCACAGTAGATGTCGACATGTGGCCCGAGGCTGGTTAAGTTCAGAATTTTTAGGAAGTCAGTTTATTTTAATTTGTGTGCTTCGATTAAGGAAGCTGGTGTAACGCCTTTAACAATATTATTGGAGATTTTATGTCCTGCTACTGTGGAGAAAGTTTAGGACGCTGAAGACTTATGAGTAAAGCAACCCTAGTTTTGTTACTCTATTTCAGGAATGCAAACCTTGTTTTGCAATTTGGCCGCTCTAGAAGATTTAGATTTTTAGAATTACATTGTTGTTTGTTCATTATGTTGGTTGTTTATTGTGAGCCTCTCTAGTATTGTTTGATACTTGAGTAGGACGTTAGTTGAGTTGTAATTTGTCAATCACCATAAGTTTTCAAGAAAGTGTGATTGTGTGTCTTTGAAGAGTATCTTCAGTATTGTTCTTGTTGATTGTCACCGCGTGTGACTTAGGGAGTGAGCGAAGGTTCTCATATCTAAGATAGGCGTCTTAGGTAGAAGGGTCATTGGGTAGGGATTAAGTGAAGAGTGTAAACAATGAGGTTTAGCTCTGAATTAATATTGTTAATAGTGAACTTCATCCCTGGCTTGGAAGCCCCCAGACGTAGGTTTGTTGGAATCGAACTGAGTAAACAATTCATTGTGTTTTTATTGTTTTCAGCACTTTAGAATTATGTATTGTTAGTTGTTCATAAGACAGGTATCAATGACATGACATCACCTTCTACATCTCATATTTGTTACCAGAATTTCAATTGGTATCAAAGCAGGCATCCTACTCTGTCTCTGGGTGAGATCTAGGGAAGATACTTTCTAGTAACATGGAAAAGGAAGGAATATTTTTGAACATACCACCCTTATTGGACGGTCCTAACTATGACCTATGGAAGCCTCGTATGGAAGCTTACATCTAGTCCCTGGACAACAAGGCTTGGAAAGCTATTTTGAAAAGATGGACATATCCTGTCATTATTGGGGAAGATGATCAACCTACTGGTGAGTTGAAGCCTGGAGAAGATTGGTCAAAGAAAGATGATGAATTGGCTCTTGGGAACTCAAAGGCTCTTAATGCTATATTCAATGGAGTTGACCGAAATATTTTCAGAATGATTAATACTTGTGAAGTAGCCAAGGATGCTTGGGAGATTATTAGAATTACTCATGAAGGCACTTCCAAAGTTAAGATGTCAAGGCTGTAGCTACTCACTACTAAGTTTGAAAATCTAAAGATGAAAGGAGAATAGAGCATACAAAAATTTCACATGAATGTTCTTGAAATAGCTAATGCTTGCAGTGCCTTGGGTGAGAAGATACCGAAGAGAAGCTGGTAAGGAAGATCCTTAAATCTCTACCTAAGATATTTGACATGAAAGTAACATCCATTGAAAAAGCTCAGGAAATCAACAATATGAAAGTGGATGAACTGGTTGGTTCTCTCCAAACATTTGAGATGGGAATTAATGAGATGTCGACAAAGCCTGAGCATAGTCTTCAAGTACAACACAGAAGAAAGAGATGAGGAATATGATCTTGACACTGAGGAAGGACTATCAAACACCATAGTCCTTCTTGGAACATCCCATATGACCTCAGTAGAACAAATAGTGTTGGGAAGAAAGCAGAAGCTGAGGAAAGAACAGACCTTAAGGTGTTATGAATGCGGAGGCTTTGTCTACATCAAATCTGAATGTCCAACGTTCCTCAAGAGACAAAGCAAATGACTGGATGTACTATGGTCAGATGAAGATTCTAAAAATGAAGTGGAAGAAGAATCATCCAAATATGTTACAACTTTGAATGGTACCTATATTTCTGATGGAGACTCAAGTGATGAAGAATTGACCATTGAAAAACTAGCTGCTACCTATAAGGAACTATGCATTAAAAGTGCTGAAGTATGTCAGGAGAATGAAAAGCAGAAGAAGCTCATAATTCAACTGCAAGACAAAAAAGACATCCGAGACTATTTACGTCGGAAAGTGAGGTAACTATGTGAAGTATGATCTTGACAAAATATCTAAATTTGTCAAGATGCTAAACAGTGGATCTGAGACACTGTATAAGATACTTTAATCTGGAACAACAACATGAAACATGAGTGGTCTGTGATACAATGGAACAAAGGAATCCTCTGCAAGACCTATTCAAGTACAGGTTAAACGAAGGATGTCGAATCAAATGTTTCAACATCATAGAAGAAACATCTACGAACCTAACGAAACCCAATACGGAGATGTCACTACTGTGGAAGACATGGTCATACAAAGCCATTATGCTTTAAACTTTATGGTTACCCCAACCCTACACCCCAACCAAGTGTGACTCAGGCCAGCTCAAAGAAACAATGGATTTCCAAATATAAAATTACATGTTCCTTGGCTCACACGTCGCCAACAGTTAAGACCAAAGAGGACTGGTACTTTGATAGTGGATGCTCAAGGCATATGCCAGGAAACAAGAATTTGCTGGTCAATCTTCAAGATCACCCAGCTGAATATGTTAACTTTGGAGATAGAATGAAGGGTGAAGTCAATGGATTAACATCCAACCTGATAAGCATAAGCCAACTATGTGATTAAGGATTCAATGTAAACTTCACAAAAGCTGAATGTATTATTACAAATAAGAAAATTGAAGTTTCTATGAGAGGTATGAGGACCAAAGACAACTGCTATCTATGGGTTCCCCAAGATACAAGGTATCCCACTTGTGTTGAGATCAAACAAGTTGAAGACAGGAGTTTCCAAAAGGAAAATAAAGATAAGAGTTCAACTAACCACGATGTCCCAAGGAATGTCATGACATCATATAACTCTGCAAGAGTTAATGATCAGCCTACTGGAAGAAGAACTATGAATATGGTCCAGAAATTCAATGAATTGAAATTGGTCAACTGTCACCCAAGAGGATGGAATGTATGTGAAATGTCAATAGGAGAGCAAGGGGTCTGTTTGCTAAAAAAATTATAGAAATTAAAAGCGTGTGAGAATGTCATTAAAGGGTTTTAATTTTCAAAGTGTCACTTAACTTTGTTAAAAAATGACGTTCAACATTTAAAAAGCCCATTTCAAGTTCAAACATTTCAGAATCTCCCCACACACTACACAAGCTCCCAATACTGCAATATCTTCAACGCCTACCTCCAGAAGAAAAACCTTCAGTCCTCTACAGTCGACATGTCTCAACAAACTGAATCATGACCAAGCAACATCAAGGACAATGTATCAACTGAAGAATCCCTAGACATTGTCCCTCTCTAAATGATTCCATGCTCAGATGCAAGACCTAAAAAGCTTCGCACTCGACATGCAAGACGTCCAAGAGAAACAACTTTTCCTATTGGAGGTAATGTCTTTGAACCTATTGATGTTGAAACAGATCAAGATACTGTAAATGTTGATAGGGTCATACAGAGATTAGTTACTAAGACCCTGAGTATGGGCATACCTGTTCAAGGGATCACCACCCCTCTTGCCCAAATGCTTGTTGAGGATGCTCCAAAAGAGCCCACTGAATCATCCATTAGGGAAGAAGATATCCCTAAAGAGAATCTTGAAAAAGACACTGTTCTTGAAAAAGTCACTATTGGTGTTGGAACATCATTTGTGAAAAGAGCTTCTCAAGATAAACAGGCTGATTCAAGTGCCAAAAGGACTGAAGACAATGAGGCTGAAGCAGTTATAGATGTAGACAATCTGTCTGACAATGATCTAATTATAAATGTAAACCCTGGGATTGAAAAAGGTTGAAGACAAGACAGGGAAAGGCTGTTATTTTAAACACTCATTCCAAGACTGCAAAGAAGAAAGTTATGTATGGTCAACCAAAGGCATGGAGTAAGGTTGTTCCATCTTCAAGAAAGAGGAAAATCAAATCTGAATATGATTCTGACTATGATGTTGAAACTGATGTCCCAGACATCACACCTGTGATGAAGTTCTTAACTCAAAGGTCCACTGGTGATGTACCTGATGTTCCAACTGACAACATATCATTTCATTCCATCAAGTTTGCTGCAAGATGGAAATACATCTACTAGAGAAGACTAGCCTTAGAAAGAGAACTGGGAAAAGATGCCTTGGCATACAAGAAAGTTATCAACTTAATCTCTAATGTTGGGTTGATGAAAATTGTGACAAAGCTGCCAAAGTGTTATGAAATCCTGGTAAAGTAATTCATAGTTAACATCCTAGAGGATCGTGATGACAAGAGAAGCAAAGAGTTTCAGAAGATATTTTTTAGAGGAAAATGTGTTGAATTCTCACCTACCATCATCAATAAATATATAAGAAGAAGTGAGAAGGAAGAATGTGAGCTTGAAGTTACTGACAACCAAGTGTGAAAGACTATAAATACCAATCAAGTTAGCACTTGTCCTATGAAAGGAAAATTGTCTGCTGGAAAGTTAAGTGTGAAGTATGCAATCTTGCATAGAATTGGAGCAGCAAACTGGGTGCCAACAAATCACACTTCAACAATCTTAGTGGGATTGGGTAAACTTATTTATGTTGTAGGCATGAAGATACCATTTGATTATGGTACTTACATTTTTAATCAGACAATCAAGCATGCTGATACCTGTGCCACAAATTTGCCCATTGCTTTTCCCACTCTCATATGTGGCATAATCCTTCAACAACATCCTAGAATCCTGTCCACCTTGGATGCTGAATGCAAAAGAGCAACCCCATTGTCCCTTCATTAGAAAAGAAAACTGCTAGTAAGGGAGATTTAATTGCTGAACTGACTGAAGCCTGCAGAGAACTGGATGAGGTCATACGCATAAGCTCAGAAAAGAAGCTGAAATTTGAAGAGACCATCCTAGCTCTAAAGAAGTCTGCTGCTGAAAATACTGCACATGAGGCGCATGAAGATGAAATTAGATCAAAAACTCAAGGCTCTTCAGCAGATGGCTCAAGAAGTGAAGGAAGTGAGGGAGTCTGCAAGTTCTGCAGAAAATTGATTGGGCTGAAGACTTGTTAATTGTGTTTCCATCTGTTCAATGTTGAATTTTATCTATGTGTAATTTTGGCAATTAAGTGCATAACAATTTTTTTTGTGTTGTACCTAACTCTATATAATAGTGAATTAGTTGAATCTAGACTTTAAATTTTTGTCATCGCTTAGTTTTGAGTTTGGCATATTATGGCTAAAAAGGGGGAGAGTGAGTAATTGTGATTGTGATGATTGTGTTGAGGGGGAGCAGCTGTGAATGTGTATGTGTGATTCCATGTGTGAGGAGTTGTGATGATGTCTTGAGGGGGAGCAGCAGCTATATGTGTTAATTGTGTGTTTATGTGTGCATCTGTGTGATATGCTGTTATGCAGGGGGAGCAAGAAGTTGTCAATTGTGCATCTGTGAAAATTGATGTTGATGTGTGCTTCCAAATGTTGCATATGTTGTGTGAAGGGGGAGTAAAATGTTGCATCTATGAATGTTCTAACTGATGTTTGTTGTGGATGTTGGTGTAGGGGGAGTAAAATGTTGCATCTGTGAATGTTCTAACTGATGTTTGAACATCTGTTTTTTCCGCTGCTATATCTCTGTTATGTGTGTGATGCTACTTTTACCGCACTACTCTACTACGTGTGCTTAACTGCCTATGTTAATTGTGATGTTGTATTTTTTAAATTATATGGCTTATATCCTAAATAATGTTTTAGCCAAAATTTGCCAAACGGGGAGTTTGTTGGTTCTATTGATTGAAAATAATTTTGGTGAAACATTCTGCTCAGAAAATGCCTTGAAGAAAACTGAAACAACAGATGTCACAGCAGATGTTCTGACATGTGAACCTGACAGAACTGGTTAGGTTCAGAATTTTTAGGAAGTCAGTTTGTTTTAATTTGTGTGCTTTGATTAAGGAAGCTGGTGTAACGCCTTCAGCAATATTATTGGAGATTTTATGTCCTGCTACTGTGGAGAAAGTTTAGGACGGTGAAGACTTGTGAGTAAAGCAACCCTAGTTGTTGTTACTCTATTTAAGGACTGCAAACCTTGTTTTGCAGTTTGGTCGCTCTAGAAGATTTAGATTTTTAGAATTTACATTGTTGGTTGTTCATTTTGTTAGTTTTTTATTGTGAGCCTCTCTAGTATTCTTTGATACTTGAGTAAGATGTTAGTTGAGTTGTAATTTGTCAATCACCATAAGCTTTGAAGCAAGTGTGATTGTGTGTCTTTGAAGAGTATCTTCAGTATTGTTCTTGTTGATTGTCACCGCGTGTGACTTAGGGAGTGAGCGAATGTTCTCATATCTAAGATAGGTGTCTTAGGTAGAATGGTCATTGGGTAGGGATTAAGTGAAGAGTGTAAACAGAGAGGTTTAGCTCTGAATTATACTGCTAATAGTGGACTTCATCCCTGGCTTGGAAGCCCCCAAACGTAGGTTGATTGGAACAGAACTGGGTAAAAAATTCATTGTGTTTTTATTGTTTTATGCACTTTAGAACTCTGTAATGTTAGATGTTCATAAGATAGATATCAGTGTCGTGACATCACATTCGACATCTCATATATGGTACCAGAATTTCACCCAACAAGAGAATGCTAGTTAGTAAGGGTTATGAGAAACATAAGTTAGAATTATCATTTGGAGAAGAGAAAAGAAGAGAAAAATAGAAGAGAAAAAGGAAAAGAGGAAGAAGAAACCCTAGAAGTGGAATCTTCAAGAGGTAGGGAGAACTATTATTATTATTATTATTATCTTGTATGTGATTAAGTAGTAATTAGTAACATGTTAGTTTGTTTGGTTTCAATTTCTAAGAATCTTTTAAAGTTAGGGTTTGAAGAGGAATTTGATTTTTCACTTAGAAATGATGACCCGTGATTAGAAACATATTAGGATACCCTTTAATGATGTTATTTGACTGATTGAAATGAGTTTTGTATGAGAATTTCATGTAAAAAGGAAAATGGTTCGTAGTAGAAAATTCTGAAATTCGCAGATCACGCTTAGCGCGACCAGAAACATGCTTAGCGCGAAAGTCTCTGGAATTTGGGGTTTGTAGTTCAAGAAATCGGGCTCAGCGCGGTATATCAAGCTTAGCGCGGTCTGGAATATGAAATGTTGTTTTTATGATCATTTGACATGAAATCTTATATGCTTATATTTTATGAAGTATTTTCATGTATGCGATTAATCGATTTGATTAAAATTGAATGCGTTTTGGATTGAAACTTAGTAAATACATAATACTCGATTTTGCTTATGTGTATTGTGTTGGGATGGTTGTTATGAATTGGATTTAGGTGTTAATTATGATGGATAATAATGATGAATGCTTTAGATGTTGTATTGATGGTGAAGATACCAAGATTTTATGTATGTTGTGCAAGAGGTGAAGATAATTCAAATGAACTGAATTATGTGGAATATGCTTGTATGATTAAGATATGGTGATGAATCTTAATTTGCATATTGTTGAAATTTCACATGTACGTGTATTCATTATGTCAAGAGGCAATGTTTGATAATTCCATGGGAATTATTGAGTTGTCCCAAACCTAAGGCTGAATGGGGTTTGAAAGCTTAACGCTGAATGAAGCTTTTGTTGGCTTTGATCCTTGATTGGAAATAGAGGCGGTGAAACTGTGGGTTCACAAATATGGTGGCTTTGGTCTTGTCCGGATCTAAAGCGTTGCTCTAATTCTAAATTGAACTTGATGTTGATGGAATGGTACCACATGCATTTGAGTCACATTTCATTTCACATTTGATTTTATGCATTATTGATGAATGTATATGTGACTAAAATATGTGATAATTGGTTGGTGATTCATGAATTTTTATATTGATGACATTTATGTAAATGTGATAATTGAGAATATGTTATAATTAGAATATGATGTATAACGGTACTTGAATTACTACTTGATGATTCTTATGTTATATGGAATATCACATGAAGTGGGAAGAATTGTTAATTAGATGATTGTTTCTACATTGCTTCTAATTTTATACATTTTAGTAATGATTTGGATTCTCACCCTTCTGTTGTATGTGATGTTCTATGCGACATCGCGCAGGTTCTGAGGCTAGCGGTGCTTCGCACAAGACTAGTTGAGAGGATTAGTTATCTTAGTCGTTATTTTAGGTAGTGAGTCATTTCTCTGGTCATGTAACACGGAGGTTATTTGAACTCATGTTTATTTTGAGATATTGTTACGTATACTCATTTGTTTTGAATTGTATGTTGAGATAATATGTGATGAGGCCTTGGTGGCAGTATTTTGGATTCATGTGACTTGATGATGTTATGAATTCATTCTTATGATGTTGAATGATTATAGTATGGGATGTAATCATTGATATTATCTGAGAAAAGAAATATTCTACTATGATATGCATATTTTAATGAAGCATAAGATTTAAATGTGTTATGATTATGACCAGGTGCATGTAAATATTGTTTTGTTGGTTTTCTGTTGTGTGGAAAACGACATGTGACACCCTTTATATGTATGCATTCTATTTTACTCTGATTTATGTCATATTTATTTGGGGTTAGAAAATGGGTGTTACATTAGTGGTATCAGAGCAATGGTCGGTCAGATTTGGCTAAGTTATTAATGAATTTAAGTCCTATTGTATTTGATTTGTGTATCTGACATGATCAATACTATTGTCTGTTGTTATTGGATGTCTTAGGACAATGGTTGCTGGAAGGAATGATGATGTTATTGTTGAGGCCTTCAGAATGTTGGCTGGAACTCTTGGGCAAATTCCTCAAGCAAATGCTAGACCCAGAGATATAGATGATGAATTCCGTACCTTGGGAAAATTTCAGAGGAACAAGCCTCCTATCTTTGAGGGAGAGCATGAACTTGATAAGGCACAAGCATGGCTAAAGGCAATTGAGAATATTTTCCGAGTTATGAATTGTACTGGTGCGCAAAAGGTGCAGTTTGGTACACATATGTTGGAAAAGGAAGCCGAAGATTGGTGGGGCAACAATGTTCAAAGTTTTGAAGAGGAAGGCATTGAGATTACTTGGGCTTTTTTCCGCGATGCATTCTTGGAGAACTATTTTCCAAAAGATGTGCGTGGTAAGAAAGATGTGGAATTTCTTGAGCTGAAATAGGGTAATGGAACCATAGTTGAGTATGCTGCAAGATTTTAGGAATTGATTAAGTATTATCCTCACTACAATACTCTTAATGCTTAAAGATCTAAGTGTTTGAAGTTTGTGAATGGATTGAGACCTAATATCAAGAAGGATATTGGTTATCAACAGATTGCTTATTTTTCTGAGTTGGTGAACAAGAGTAGGATCTATGATGAAGATAATAGGGAGAGTGATTCTTACTATAAGGAGGTGAATGATAGGAAAGGAAAAACGTCAATTTCGTGGGAATCCGTATGATGATAAGAGGAAACATCAAGCTGGTGGTGGCAAGAAGCCAAGTGGGGGAGGATCTCATACTCCGATAAATTGCTTCAAGTGTGGTGTCGTGGGACATCGTGGTTTTGAGTGCAAAAATGATGTTGTGAAGTGTTTCAAGTGTGGCAAGATGGGTCACAATTCTCCTTAGTGTAGAATTGGTGCGAATGTGACTTGTTACAACTGTGGTGAACAAGGGCACAATAGTACTAAGTGTGATAAGCCAAGGAAAGAGCAGGCAAGAGAGAAAGTGTTTGCATTGCCTGGTGTTGAGACTACCGCAGAGGATAGACTTATCTAAGGTACGTGCTTTATTAATGGTACACCTTTGCTTGCTATCATTGACACTGGTGCAACATATTCTTTTATTTTGTCAGATTGTGTTAAGAGGTTGAATCTTGAATTGTCTAATATGCATGAAAATATGATTATTGATACTCCTTCTATGGGTTTTGCGTATACTTCTGTTGCATGTCTGAATTGTCCGTAGAGTATTTTTGGTAGGGTTTTTGGATGGATTTAGTTTAACTTCTATTAGACCAATTGGACGTGATTCTTGGAATGAACTGGTTAGAATACAATCATTTTTGTATCAACTATTTTGATAAGTCAGTTATCTTTCTTGATTCTGGTGTCGAGAGGGATTTGTTTTTGTCTGCTAAGAAAGTGGATGAGTTCTTGAAGGTGATCAGTGCATTTTCATGCACATTCTTCCATGTTTGTATCTAAGCATTTCCTTGTTTTCCTTTGATTATTTTTATATTTTATATTGTTTTTCTATTTTATTCTATTTTTGCACTTATTTCATTTTCGTATTTATTTTTCAGCTTTAACAGCTTTCACGGAAACATTTATAACTTGAGCTACAGGAATCGGATTGAGGCGTTTGACTATTCGTTGGAAAGCTAAGAGAAAGAGCTACAACTCTCTACTTGTGGCCAGAAGCTGATTCGGACTGTAGCAAGGTTGAAAAAGTCGTTGAAGTTGCAGCATTTTTTATATTTAAGTTTTGGGTCATTTGTTTTGGGCCTGAGTTGTATTTTTGACCCAGTTGGGTTATGACCCGAATCCTTGTCCTTGCTATACCTAGCAGCCGCTACAGTAATTTGAGATTACCTTTCATTATTCATAAAAAAATACTATTTTGCTTTTGACGATTATGGTGAGGAACTAAACATCTAGAGTCGATCTGCTGTATTCAGGTTCCAACACTTGAGATTATTATAATGTTAATTTCAGTTTAATTCCTTTCAATAATATTTTGTGTTATTGTATGCTTAATTCAATTGCATGAAATATATTGATTCAATTTGGTTGATTGTATGATCCTAACTTAGACTCATCGCGTTTGCTTAATTCGTTGTTGTGTCTGATCAATCATGTTTGCTTAATCCATGAAAATTTATCCCGCTTGTTAATTCGGACAATAGGATCGTACATCTCACAAACTTCACCGCGCTTGTCACTGGGTTTGTATCCAAATAGGAATAGATAATCCGCTGGGTATTAAAATTATAATAATCGATGATAGTAGGAACTGAATCGGTAGATTGACTTATTTTATAATCACTTATTTTAACCGCTTATTTTCTGCTTTTTCTTAATCGATCATCAAACCAACCCCCTAATTCGATTTACCTTCGGTTAGTAATAATCAAGAATCCTTGTGAGACGATTCGAGTCATTGTCGCTATACTACGCTTTCAAAATTACTGCTTTTGATTCGCCACAGATCAAATTGGCGCTGTCGGATTCTTATTGTTATTAACTAATTTTAGAGTCTTAGGATTAGTGTTCTCGCATTTAGGCCCTAGTTTCCTCACGGTTTTGGCCAATTCACGTTTAGAGTCAGAAAAAAACAGGTTTTAGAAAATTTGTGTCCGATTATATAATATTTTTTGCCTACTGGAAGCAGAAAAATCGTGCGATCATTTCTCCCTTACTCTTTAGAGTAAGGGAATCCGACGTCAAATTGTCAAATTCATCTTTTTTCTATTTTTAATTAATTTATTACTGTTTTCATAGAGTCGAAAAAAATCAAAAAAAATCTCAAAATTATTATTTAACGTCATTAGATTAAATTTGGTGTTTTTGTATTTTTATGAATTTATTTTAATCGTTTTTCTTCTTTCTATTTGATTCTGCATGTTTGTGACATAGTTTGTATTTATGTGTTTGTTGATAAGATGACTGAACAAAGAACTTTGAGGCAATTGGTTTCCCCTTATATGAACTATAATGGTTTATGTATTGACTATCCTATAGGTGATGCACCTTTTGAATTGAAATCTAGTTTAATACATTTGCTGCCTAGATTTAATGGTTTTGCAGGTGAGGATGCACATACGCATCTAAAAGAATTCCAGGTTGTGAGCTATGCACCTCCCAAGCCTTCACTAGAGGATATTGTTAAACAAATGCAAATAATCTCCATATCAACAACAAATAGATTATACTTACGACTCGCAAACACAGATTGGACAACTTGCCACTTTGGTGAATGTCATGCAACAGGCTCAAGGATCAAACCAACAACCCTTGGAAGAGAGTTCTGTTTCTCAAATAGAGTTTATTCCTGAAATTGTTGATGATACTTGTAGTGATTTATTTGCAGCTGATTTTCCATCATTGTCTGATTTTGACGATGTCTATTCTTGTGATGTTTGTACTGACACTAAAATTTGCTCTGTTTGTGCTGAAATTGAGGCTGCCTTGCAAGTTGATATTCTTACTGCAGATGAGGTTGCAAATGAAGTTGTTCATGTAGATGAAACTCTGGACACCCCGGCTGCCCGGAACAAACCATCCATCGAACAACCACCTTCCCAAGAGTTGAAACAAATTCCTGAAAATCTTAAATATGCTTATTTAGAGATGAATGAAAAGCTACCGGTTATAATTTCTTCTAACCTTAATTTTTATCAAGAAAATAAGCTTTTGCAGGTTTTGAAGAAGCATAAGAAGGAGATTGGGTGGACTTTGGCCGACATTCCCAATATTAGCCCATCCATGATTTTGCACATGTTCTCAATTGAAGGGGAAGATGAAACAAAAGTAGTGAGGAAGCCCTTCAATCTTTTGATCTCCGATGTTGTTGAAAAGAAGATCACGTGCTCATTCGACACTTTTACTTATCGAAGATTCTTCTTTGATCCTGGAATAAAAGGCGAAGGCAGTGATAAAATTCTCAAGTTCAATGGACATTATCCAAAACTACTCCATGAGAGCCCCACTTTGGAAGAAGAGAATGTAGAAGATCTCTCTTTGAGAAAGGATGCTTATGTGATTACTTATCCTCCTTGACTACTCGGGTGTGTTCTTTCCTTTCTCTCTCTCACTCCTATTTAGTAGTTATGTCTTTTCATTGAGGACAATGCTTCTTTTAAGTGTGGGGGAGAGAATCATTTGTTTTATTTGCTTTTGTTTCCTGTTTTCTTGTTTTGTTTTGTTTTTAGTTATAAAATAAATTGCATCTGGTTTGAAAGTTCTGGGGTTAGAGATTAATCTGAGGTTAGTTGTGGAGACTTGGGAAAAGTTCATAAGATCGGTATCGTCCTTAACAGTAAGTCTCCTGCATATGGAAATTGATTTGAATTCTTATTATGTTTTAGCCTTGAATTCTCATTCTCTGACAGCTCTTGAGTAGTTTATTTCAACAGTCAGCACCATCTCACACACACTCTACGCAAGGAAGCTGATGAATATAAGTGAGTATTCCAAAAAAAAAAAGATAGAAAAAGGAATGCGCCTTCTAAGTTTGGTGACCCTCACCCGGTCACTTAACCCAACGGTCGTAGAACCTACAAAAAAATTGATAATAAGACTCGTTGTTAGTTGGTTCAGCGGTTTCTGGTGCTGAACTTGGTAGGGCGGACTATGGTCTGATCCCCCGCAACTACAACTGAGTAAGCAAAGGGTTATGCCACGTAAGTACCAGAACCCCACACAAAAAGGATCAGAGTCACTAACCGTCGCTTACTATGAGTGTGTGGAGATAACAGGCTTAATGTGATTGCGCCTGAACGAAAAAGAGTAAAAAGGAGGATGAGTAAGTTAGGCTTTAGCATAATAATTTGATTTGAATTGGGTTCTATATTCAGGAGATAATATTAGTGTTTCTATGATATCCTTAGTGTGTAAGATTAGTACCTATTGATGCAATCTTAACCGAAGAGGAGTTTGTAGCCTAGAACGAGTAACTGATGATGCTTTTGTGTTTCTTTTTACTTTATTTTGCTCGGAGTGCAAAAGTTCAAGTGTGGGGGAATTTGATCAGTGCATTTTCATGCACATTCTTCCATGTTTGTATCTAAGCATTTCCTTGTTTTCCTTTGATTATTTTTATATTTTATATTGTTTTTCTATTTTATTCTATTTTTGCACTTATTTCATTTTCGTATTTATTTTTCAGCTTTAACAGCTTTCACGGAAACATTTATAACTTGAGCTACAGGAATCGGATTGAGGCGTTTGACTATTCGTTGGAAAGCTAAGAGAAAGAGCTACAACTCTCTACTTGTGGCCAGAAGCTGATTCGGACTGTAGCAAGGTTGAAAAAGTCGTTGAAGTTGCAGCATTTTTTATATTTAAGTTTTGGGTCATTTGTTTTGGGCCTGAGTTGTATTTTTGACCCAGTTGGGTTATGACCCGAATCCTTGTCCTTGCTATACCTAGCAGCCGCTACAGTAATTTGAGATTACCTTTCATTATTCATAAAAAAATACTATTTTGCTTTTGACGATTATGGTGAGGAACTAAACATCTAGAGTCGATCTGCTGTATTCAGGTTCCAACACTTGAGATTATTATAATGTTAATTTCAGTTTAATTCCTTTCAATAATATTTTGTGTTATTGTATGCTTAATTCAATTGCATGAAATATATTGATTCAATTTGGTTGATTGTATGATCCTAACTTAGACTCATCGCGTTTGCTTAATTCGTTGTTGTGTCTGATCAATCATGTTTGCTTAATCCATGAAAATTTATCCCGTTTGCTTAATTCGGACAATAGGATCGTACATCTCACAAACTTCACCGCGCTTGTCACTGGGTTTGTATCCAAATAGGAATAGATAATCCGCTTCGGGTATTAAAATTATAATAATCGATGATAGTAGGAACTGAATCGGTAGATTGACTTATTTTATAATCACTTATTTTAACCGCTTATTTTCTGCTTTTTCTTAATCGATCATCAAACCAACCCCCTAATTCGATTTACCTTCCGGTTAGTAATAATCAAGAATCCTTGTGAGACGATTCGAGTCATTGTCGCTATACTACGTTTTCAAAAATTACTCGTTTTGATTCGCGCGCGACAGCGGATCAGAAGGATGGTGTTGTGTTGTTTGCTTTGTTGGCAACATTGGATCTCGATGAAAAGAAAACTATGGGTGAATTGCCTATTGTTTGTAATTTTCCTGAATTATTTCCTGATGATGTAAGTGATTTGCCACCAGAGCATGAAGTGGAGTTTTCGATTGATTTAGTTCATGGAACTAGTCCTGTTTTGATGGCTCTGTATCAGATGTCTACTTCTGAGTTGAAAGAGTTGAAGAGTCAAGTTGAGGATTTGCTTGAGAAGAAGTTTATTCGTCCGAGTGTGTCGCCGTGGGGTGCACCTGTTTTTTTGGTTAAGAAGGAGGAAGATTCTATGAGGTTGTGTGTTGATTATAGACAACTGAACAAGGTGACTATTAAGAATAAGTATCCACTTCCAAGGATTGTTGATTTGATGGATCAGTTGGTTAGTGCTTGTGTTTTCAGTAAGATTGATTTGAGGTCTGGGTATCATCAGATTCGTGTGAAGGCTGAGGATATTCAGAAGATTGCTTTTAGGATGAGGTATGGTCACTATGAGTATTCTGTAATTCCGTTTGGTGTGACTAATGCTCCAGGTGTATTTATGGAATATATGAATATGATTTTTCATGAGTAACTGGATCAATTTATTGTTGTGTTCATTGATAGTATTTTGATTTATTCTAAGAGCGAAGAAGTTCACGCTAAGCATTTGAGGATTGTGTTATCTGTGTTAAAAGAGAAGAAGTTTTATGCTAAACTTCCTAAGTGTTAATTTTGGTTGAAAGAAGTTAGTTTCCTTGGGCATGTGATTTCGAGTGGTGGTATTTCTATGGATCAGTCAAAGGTTGGGGCTCTATCTCAATTGGAAGCTCCAAAATCTGTTTATGAGATTATAAGTTTTCTTAGTTTGGCGGGTTATTATCTTAAGTTCATTGAAGGATTTTCGAAGTCGGTGTTACCTTTGATGCAGTTGACAAGGAAGGGTCAAGCTTTTGTTTGGACTTTGCAGTGCGAGGGTAATTTTCAAGAGCTTAAGAGAAGGTTGACAACCGCTCATATTTTGATTTTTCCTAATCCAACAGAACCATATATGGTGTATTGTGATGCTTCTTTAATGGTTTTAGGAGGTGTATTGATGCACAATGGACAAGTGGTAGCTTATGCTTCGAGGCAACTTAAAGTTCATGAGAGGAATTATCCGGCGCATGATTTAGAATTGGCCGCAATGGTATTTGTATTGAAGATTTGAAGGCATTATTTGTTTGGATCGAGATTTGAGGTGTTTAGCGATCATAAGAGTTTGAAGTATCAGTTTGATCAAAAAGAGTTGAATATGAGGCAAATGAGATGGTTGGAATTCTTGAAGGATTATGATTTTGGTTTGAATTATCATCCGGGTAAAGTGAATATTGTAGCTGATGCCTTAAGTAGGAAGTCTTTGCATATGTCGATGTTGATGGTGAGAGAGTTGGATTTGCTTGAACAATTTCAAGATTTAAGTTTGGTTTGTGAAGCGACGTCTTCGTGTGTTAAGCTTGGTATGTTGAAGCTTACTAGTGGTATTTTGGACGAGATTCGTGAAGGTCAGGAAACTGATTTGGTTTTGTTGGATAAGTTGCGATTGATCAATCAAGGTCGATGTGGTGATTTTCAAATTGATGAGAATGGTATCATGAGGTGTCGGGATAAAGTTTGCATTCCTGATGTTGGAGATTTGAAGAAGAGAATTCTTGATGAAGGACATCGTAGTGGTATGAGTATTCATCCTGGTGCTACGAAGATGTATCAAGATTTGAAGAAGTTATTTTGGTGGTCCAGTATGAAGAAGGATATTGCAGAGTACGTGTATTCTTGTTTAATCTGTCAGAAGTCTAAGATTGAACATCAGAAACCGCCTGGTTTGTTGCAGCCATTATCCATTCTTGAGTTGAAATGAAATAGCATTTCTATGGATGTTGTTTCTAGTTTTTCGAGGACTCCGAGTAGTCATGATGAAGTTTGGAATATTGTGGATAGATTGACAAAATCTACTCACTTTATTCCGATTTTGATGGATTATCCGATGGAGAAGTTTGCTAAGTTGTATATTGAAAAAGTTGTGAGTTTGCATGGTGTTCTGTCGAGTATTGTTTCAGATAGAGACCTGAGGTTTACTTCGCATTTTGGGGAAGGTTTGCAAGATGATTTGGGTATGAAGTTGCGTTTGAGTTCGGCGTATCATCCTCAAACCGATGGACAAACTGAGAGGATGATTCAATCGCTTGAAGATCTTTTGAGAGCTTGTGTTTTAGAGCAAGGAGGTGCTTGAGATAGTTATTTACCTTTGGTTGAGCTTACTTATAATAATAGTTTTCATTTATGTATTGGGATGACACCTTTTGAGGCTTTGTATAGAAGAAGGTGTAGGATGCCTTTGTGTTGGTATGAATCTGGTGAGAGTGTTGTGGTTGGACCTGAGATAGTTCAACAGACTACGAATAAGATTAAGATGATTCGAGAAAAGATGAAGATTGCCTAGAGTCGTCAGAAGAGTTATCATGATAAGAGAAGAAAGGATATTAGTTTTGAGAAAAGAAATATTCCACTGTGATATGCATATTTTAATGAAGCATGAGATTTAAATATGTGTTATGATTATGACCAGGTGCGTGTAAATATTGTTTTGTTGGTTTTCTGTTGTGTGAAAACGACATGACATATATATATATATATATATATATATATATATATATATATATATATATATATATATATATATATATATATATATATATATATATATATATATATTCTATTTTACCGATTTATGCCATATTTATTTGGAGTTAGTAAATGGGTTTTACATCTTACACTTCTTAAGGGGAATCACAATTAAAGACATAACAAAATTCCTTATAATTTAAAGCACTTATTAAAATATGATTGACTTTAAAACTAAGTGTTACTTTTCTCTTATCTTCTTTGATCCAATTAAATATGATTTATTTACTACTTTAACATTACATGAAAATGTAGGAATAAATGGACCATTGGTTAAGATATCTCACATTTCAAAATATTTTTCTTTGACTAACAAATTAGTTAAAATGAACAAACATGAGTCCGTTTGAAGAGTGAGTCGATTTGAAGAGTTGAGAGACCAAAACTAATATTTTTAAGGTTATAGGCAGATATAAATCCTAAATAAACAATATATATATATATATATATATATATATATATATATATATATATATATATATATATATATATATATATATATATATATATATATATATATATATATATATATATATATATATACGAAAACAGTATTAAATAATCTTTTTACATAAGCAATTAAACTTATTTTATTATTAAAATTGACACGATTAGTTATTTTCTTTTAAATTATGTACTATTCAAATAAAATATTTATATTGAAAGAGAGTAAGTAACTCTTTCATTGAGTAGACTTCAAGTTTGTGATGATAGAATTGATTGTTATTATTTTGACTTAAAATTGATATTACTTTTACACATTGTAATATTTATTCATGCTGGGATTGATCTTCATATCAACATATGCTAAAATGTAAGCTGCTTTTTTAGTATGACAAGAATCTTCTCTAACAGAGATTAAATAAACTAAATAATTGGGATTGAAAAAACAGAATTAAAGTACAAGAAGAACTGTATGTGTTTCAAGGACTGATGCAACACCTAATCCTCCATCCCTTTATTATTCAAAATCAAAATCATCATAAGGAAACCATAAATGAACAAAACAAGTATTTATATTACAACTACGACACATAGTCACATAACTAGTACTAATGAATTCATAGCCTGAGCTTGAACTTACAACTACTATCTGAAATGCTAATATCATTATCAGCACCAAGGCTATCCACCACAACCTCGCATCTAACACGAAACTTGACTCTAAACAGCTTCAACTTACCAATCTTAACCCTCACATTCTGATTCACCTTAATATTCAGAGGTAAATTACCTTTCTCTTGCAGCTGCTGCTGCAAAGTACTTACTAAACCAGTTGCATCCTGTGTTTGGCCAGTTAAAGGCAGATTAAGCACGGTTATATTCCGATGACCCTGATAGAAATTCGGCAAAGACCCTTCACATAATTCTGTTTCTTTATACCAAGCACTTATATTGCTTCCACTTACATAGTATATTCCAATCTTCTTGTTTGGATTTCTAGCAGTTACTGTTACATCGAAGGTAACAAAAAGATTGTTATTATCAGAAAGATTGAACTGTGCTATTCTCAATCTGTCTACTGAGTATTTAGGAAGCTTTGGCCTAAAAGCAAGGTAGAGTGTTCCAAGGGTGATGGATATTGCAATAATAAGAATCAGCAATATGGTCAAGAAACAGCACAGGAACCTGCAGCAGCAGCTTCTTTTCTTCTTTGGTGGCAGGGAGTATCTCACTTGAAACTTACGTTTTGGAATAGGTGGATTGAAATATTCATGTTGCAACGGGTCACGTCTATCGGACTTGGAAATGTTTCGAGGATACAAAGGAATTGTAGGTTTGGTTTGTGACTCCAAATCATTAGCAGGGTGAATTCTATCAGTCATCTTGTTTTGGTCTCAGAAAAGTTGGCTCAAGAAGAAGTAAATGAGACCAATGCAAATGTTTGACAGAGTTTGTTGTTATATAGATGAATTAGTATTCAATGGTTTGAAGCAACAAAGTGGGTGGAACATGCATACGTATAGGATAGAAGGAAGGAGCAGGTCATTGCAAATATGAAGGCTTTGAAGCTTTCCCATGTTTGACTTTAATGGTTAAAAGGGTCACCATCATGTTCTATATTGTATGATAAAAGACAAGATCAATAATCAACTGTTTACAATGATATTCATATTAAGGATTAAAATTTAAATCAACTAACAGGAGTTTAATCTAAAGAGTTATACTACTCTTATCATTACCATGTGTAGAATAAATGTTTGAATACTCATTTTAAGAAATTTCAATGTTTAGTATGTCATAGATTTCGATTATATTATCTCAAATGGATGGATGTGAAACTCATCAACAACTATTTTATGCACAGGTTTTAGAAGGTTACACGGATGCTTGCTACTTCAACTCCATATACAATACAACAACTATCGTATGCTAAAAACAATAACGCCTCCGTTTAGAGACAAAGTCATGACTGTGACCGTTTGACAAGAGGGGGAAAAAAGGAGAGTAAGGAGTATAAAATAGACGTATAAAATAGGAACAAAGACCAAATAAAAAATTTACAAACTTTAATGTATGTTTGTGAGTTTAGAGAAAAGAAGAGTTGACAAACGCATGTTCAGTATGTTAAAGCTTGTTTCGTAAAAATCCGTAAAAATGAAACAGGACGGGGCGAGTATGTGAGGGTACTGTACTTTTTAAATTTAAAAATACAAAATATAACACTTAGAATTCTACGTGTTTCTAGAGAAAAAGTGCTTCCTTTCTCTCTAAAAACTTATTGGGTTTTCCCCACTTTCGCTAGGGTTTGGTATTTCCCAGTCCTTTTTGGTTTTTTCTCTCAGGTATCTCTATGTCCTTTCAAGGTGGTTACCTTGGTTTGTGTTGGATTTTTTTTCCCAAGCTGTAGTGGTCTTTTAAAGTCTACTTTTTTGTTTTGTGCTCTTTTCGAATGAAAGGTGAAAAAACATCTAGCTTTCAAAAGAAGAAGAAGAAGAAGAAGAAGGTGTGACGGCGGCGGTTGATGAACTCAGTGAAGATGAAGTTTTCTAGAGAACCCTAGCAGAAAAGCTTTGGACTGAGAAATCATTCAACACAAGAGCTTTTACTAGTACTATAGTAAATGTGTGGCGGCTAAAGAACATGCACTATGCCAAACAATCACATAGACAATGCTTTTTTTGGCCATAGACAGCGCGTTAAAGCGTTGCCTAAACTAGCGCTGCTATAAGTAAATGCAATGCTTTAGATTAATGAAAAATCGTTGTTATATGTCCCATTTAGACATCACTTTGACTTTAAAAGCGCTTTCTTATGCACCCTTTTAGACACCGCTTTCACTTTAGACAACACTTTGGTAAGTACCCCTTTAGCAGCGCTTTCTTTTTAGGCAGCGCTTTTGATTATCTTTTAGGCATCACTTTTCCATTTTAGGCAACGCTTTTCACCACTTTAGGCAACGCTTTTCCCCACTTTGGACAACGCTTTTCTCTTTAAGTGTTGTCTAATGTTCACAAATTTTTTTAAATATTAGACTTATTTTCACTTACAGAAAGCGCTGTCCAATATATACAATAAATTTCACCAAGTTTTCACCATGTCTTGCACCAGATTTTCACCACATTTTGCACCATATTTAGTAGCTTCAATCCAATAAATATGCACCAAATATGCATATACAAAAAATCTACATATATATAATTGATGATATATACAACAATAACTTGAAAATTGATGATACAACTTGAAAATTCTAAAATGCTAAATTGATGTTTAATCTACATATTACTATCTTCGAGAATTTCTAAAAAACAACAATAATGAACTTGTTAGCTCTATCTTCTACATCTGCACCTATAACCTGAAACAAAACCAAAAGGTCAAAATTCATACCATGATAAACCAAAACTTTATTCGAATTTATACTCAAAACTCGAAAGTTATACTCAAAACTGTCATCAATGAAAGAAAGACTATATACCTTATAAAATTCTCAACTCCATAATGAATTGACACCATTCCTCCATAAGTTCATCCAATTGATCTTTTGAATAATGAGCACACTTGAATTCGTCAAAGTACGACATAATAATATAACATAGTATGTGATTTAGTTAAAACACTATGCCATTTTCTGAGAAATATTAAAATAATTCTTAAGTTAGAAATCCATATTGTGGATGGAATCTCTATTCGGTCCAAAAGAAGAGTTTCTTTCATAAACCTCAAGATGAAATAACCGCAATCTATACCATTACGCTGGCGAGGACACTACACATGAAAAGAAAATACAGATATATATATCAGGATATACCCCTTAACTTATTTTATCAAGTATCATCACTAATATAATCAAAATTGTGAAAATATACCTGCACTCTGATCCATGTAATATTGTTGGCTCTACTATTTGGTACTTGAATATCTCTTTGTGATCGAAAAGCTTGTAGAATGTTATAATAAAATATAAATGACTATTTAGAACAATCTCACATACATAAATAGATATACACACACATATTTAGAACAATCTCATTTACGTATCAATCATCGTCTTCAAATTTGGGTATGTTGTCCAATCATTGTATAACGAATCCAGATAATATACAATTTCTCTTACAAGATTAATCACAATCAATAAGCAATGTCCACTGTAATATTAAACAAAGGTTAGATGGAAAGTTTCTACACAACGTCAAAAAATGAAAAATTATAATAGATGAAGTTGGGATGAAAATCTAACCCGTGGCCAGTATTATATGGTAAAAAGAACAACTTTTTTGTATCTTTGCTGGCCACAAATAAACTAAGTACATACGCTATGACATCATCTAATTTTGTTACGATTAACCCTGAGTTGGCGGTGTTGGGAGCTAAGAAAGCGAATCTTTCTTCCAATCCACGCGGGCACATCACTTTGTCATACATAAACCTTAAATAAAAACATCATTAAAATTAGACTATATTCATTGAAATGAGTAAATAAATTGTTCATTTAATTAAACAAAGTTGATCGGAGTATACTTGATGTATATAGCGATAACACTGAGGCCTAAAGTCAAATGTTGAAAAACTTGATCCATATCCTCTCTACCAATTGCTTCCATGTATTCATAACCAAAAATGTTTGCATTCATAAGTATAAGACGAGTACCACCAATCGGAATATCTGTTATTCCTATACATGTCCGAAGGAATGACCTATACTGAGAAGTAGGTTTTTTGCTAGTCGCAGTCTTCTTCGCAGCATCCTTTTTTATGTGGAAATGTTGTTAATTTCATGCTCCTTACCCCTACTGACTTGTTAAATCTCTTTAGCATACATCTAAATATCATATAATTAGTTAGGTGAAGTATAAGATCAAGAATTAACATTTTCTATGCATAAATATCATATAATTGTGTTATATCTCTTTTTTTAATGCAACTGACTCGGTTTTCTGCGTAATCCCCTTATCTTTTGATTTGGGTTTTGTAGGGTCTAACATTACCATGTAAAAAAATGTACGTAAAATGCTCGTAAAAAATTTTAATACTCAAAGTTTCATAATGGTTTTAACCATACCTCATCATCTACGCGAATGAGGCTTGACGGCCATGCAACATCCGCACTTACTACCTCTCCCACCAATGTTGCATCTAAAACATCGTCTAGTATTGGTAATAACGCAGCCCCTCTAAAGAAATATCAATGGATACTTTCAAATATCCAACAGGGAGCGATTTATGGTGAAGTACTTCTCCCAAAGTATTATGCAATTTCCCCTTGCCAACCATCCGATAAGTCAGTGACGATAAATAGAGTAGACAGGGTGAAATGCCCTAAAACCAATAATAAATATGACATTGTTAATGTGTGTGTGTGTGTGTGTGTGCGCCAATTAAATAAATTACACTAATTTAATTTCATAATAATATATATTACCTTGGGAATTTTCGGTTGGAAATCACAATTGATATACTATCTTTGTCACTAGTATCCTTGAACCCTGAACCTTGCCCTTATGCCTGACGTATTTCTTTATCCTTTTCCAACTCATCAATTTTAGCTTTTAATTTTTTTATCTCTTCCATCACTTCTTTGTTGCTATGACCTTTCCCCTTTTGCTTGTTACCCATAGATGTTTGAGTCACCCCAAATCCCATACCCCTCACACGACCAGAGTACTCAGGAACGTTTAACACTTGACTAAGTAAGCTCCTGGAATCATGGTCTTCGCCTAGAGTTAAAGATTGAGATAGACTCTCCTGAAATTCATATGCATATCAAAATAAATTAGTGGTGATTAATAAGCATAAATTATTTTTATTAATTAAAGGAATAACGATATACTTACACATTCCTCATAAATTTGTTGCACATTTTCCTTAACAACTCCATCTTTTCCCACACGAGCAACCCGTCACAAAACATGTTCTGGAAGAGATGTTTCTTGACTTTTTTCCTCTTCTAACTACACATTAAGAGAAATATATAATTAAGATCCAATATAGCACATGATAAATAATAATATTAATTATATCATAGCATTTAAGAAGTACTTATTATTCTTTGTTGTAAGCGTGCATATCCCATACGCCCCCTTTTTGTATGGATACAGAGGACTTGATGCTCTTTCGCAATTTACGACACTCACAGCCTGAAAAATTTTGGTTCTTCGTTCGGATTTAAAAGTCTTCCATTCTTCAGGTGAGACAAAGTCGTCATAGATTTTTGGAAGTTCTCCTTCAACATAATTTCCATCGGCATCCCTAAGAAAGTTTCTTGTTAAATTTTTTTTAAACCCTCTAAGTCTTCTTTCGACCAATTGAAGACAATAGTGTTTTCGATTATCATCAATGTTAAAAGACCGCTACAAAAAAACATACATAGAGTGCGTTAGTAACTTAAAGACATAATCGTCAACAAAAACAAAAAACATCACTTATGGTACCTTTATCTCACTCCAAATTTTATCTTTAGCGGGTTTCACCGTTTTATCTCTCCAATCATCACAAGTGATTGGAACCTCTCTCCGTACAAGGGAACCAATATAACTTGTCAACTTTGAACCATTAGGCTCAATTAATTGGTTTTCTTGATTACAATGTACGTCATATTTGATTCCTATATCTCTTGCACGAATGATTTACTTCATGATGATTATTCCTCGTCTAATTTCATTATCCACATCTTGAACTGTTTTATTTCCATCATTATCTTGAACTATGTCATTTCCACCATTATTAATGTGACCTGTAATAAAGTGACCATTAGAAAAGTAATATAGTATTGAATGAATAAACACAATATAAAAACATAAACACATTTAGAAAATTCAAATAGTATTGAATGAATAAACACAATATAAAAACATAAACACAAGTACCATCATTATTAGAAGCTTCATGTGGTGGGTTGTCCTCGTTACTAGCTATATGACCTGTAATAAAGTGACCGTTACAAAATTAATGTAGTATTGAATGAATAAACACAATATAAAAACATAAACACATTTAGAAAATTCAAGTAGCATTGAACGAATAAACACAATATAAAATCATACGCACAATAACCTTTTCACTAATGTCTCTTTCTTTTCTTGGTTTGAGTATGAATTACTTTCCTCTTAACAACGTGGAATGATGGATTGATCCAAATTCCCTCATTATGATCCTTCATAATATATGATTCATACACTATAATATTCTCATCTTGATCATTTCTTATATATGACTCATTCTCAACATCAATATCACTTTGATCTACACTTTTATCATCAATCACTTTGTTAGATAAAAGCGCTATAGACCATTTCGTACTTTTCGGATCGGACATGGAAAACTTGTTTAGCTTGAGAGGCTAGAATAAAGGGCTCATATTTGTACCCCACCCTATTTAGATCCCTTGTAAAATCCCGATTTATCCATTCGTATGCCACCATTATGTACCCACTTGCAACCAAAAATAGGAATCTGAAAATTCTCATAATCAAACATCCAAATGTGCTGATAACCCCAAAATATGACAAATTTGCATATTTGGGGTTTAAGTCCTTCATACTTGAAATTTGCATAGCTTCAGCTACCAGGGTGACACCACTATTTTACATAGTACTTTTATCATCATGTTCTTTGGTATAAAATGTGTATTCGTTAATTGTGTATGCACTGTAAGAAAACACGTGCAAACTCGGACCATATGCTAAACATCTCAACCTTTTTGTAATTGAAGCGGGATCTAAATTAAAACTTGAATAAATATGATCCTTGAACCATTGTATAAAACTTTAATTATGCCCTAGTACTATCCAATTTTAACTTCTATTTGGATTTAAACCCTGGAGTTCATGCTTGTGCATTTCAACATACGGCTCAACCTCATTGTCATTGTGCAGAACATACAAATGTACTTGACATTGTGACAATTTTATTTCCAATTAACTTTTTTCCTTCCTTTCTTTTGAAAATATGAGATTTGGGTAGTCCAACAGATTGAACATTGGACAAATATTCAGTACAAAACTCAACTGCTTCTTCTACAATTTATCGTTTAAAAATATAACCCTCTGGCCTACTTCGATTTTTCACGTACCCTTTTAATATTTTCATATAACGCTAAACATGATACATCCATCTCATATAAGTTGGTCCACACAATTGTGTCTCTTTCACAATATGAACAACAAGATGTACCATAATGTCAAAAAATGAGGGTGGAAAATACATTTCAAGCTCACACAAAGTAACAACTATTTCTTTTTGCAATACTGGTAAGATCTCATGATCGATCACCTTACTACAAATTGACTTGAAGAAAAAACACAATTTAGTTATGACGCTTCTTACTTTATCTAGAAAAATAGAACGTACACCTATTGGTAGAAAATGCTCCATTATAACATGGCAATCATGTGTCTTTAAACTCTTTAACTTCAGGTCTTTCATAGACACAAGTCTTCTAATGTATGAGGAGTAACCTTCTGGAACTTTAACTTCACTCAAAAACTTACACAATATTTTTTCTCCTTTATAGATAGAGTATAAGCAGCAGATGGTAGATATGTTCTTCTTCCTTTCATCAAGGGTCCTAATTAAGTTCTAATTCCCATCTTTACCAAGTCTTTTCTTGCTTTAAGGTCATCCTTAGACTTTTCTTTTATATTGAGTAACGTACCAATAACACTTTCAAATACATTTTTTTTCAATATGCATAACATCAATGAAATGTATTATATACAAAGATTTCCAATATGGCAATTAAAAAAAATCGACCTCTTCTTCCACCCACCAGTGACAACCGTATGTGCAAAAGGCTTGCCAAACTGAATACTCACATCTTTCACCTTTTCAAAAATTTGGTCACCTGTCAATCTAGGTGGAGCTCTATGTTGTTCGGTATCTCCATTGAATGATTTTCTCTATCCACGATATTGATGTTTAGAATTTAAGAATCTACGATGAAGGAGAAAGATATTCTTCTGACAAAATTTTAATCGCGTCGTATCGGTTCCATCTTCATAGACAAGATACACATATTCACCTTTAATGTTATACCTTGATAAATTTCCTTATGCTGCAAAATCATTAATTGTTCCAAACAACATCACCCTCAAATTGAACTTTCTTTCCTATATCCATCATAAACCTCCACACCGTTCTCCCACAAAATCTTCAAATCTTCAATTAAAGGTGTCAAGTATACGTCTATGTCATTCCCTGGTTGTTTAGGACCAGAAATTAACATAGATAACATCATGTACTTACACTTCATACATATCCATGGAGGTAGGTTATAAATCATAAGAATCACAGGCCTTGTGGAAAGTTAGATACTTTGAAGACCATGCAGGTTCATTCCATCGAAGATAATGTCAAGCGAAGGTTTCTTGTTTCTCCTACAAAATTAGGATAATTATTATTAATTTTCTTCCACTGTGGTGCATCTGTCGGATGTCGAAACTTTCCATAAATAATTCTTTCATCTGCATGCCAAGTCAAGTGTCTTGAATCGCCACTATGAAACATGCGTAAATATCGGAATAATAGGAAAATACCATAAGACTTTTGTTGGAGATAATTTTTTCTTATATCGAGATAAACCGCACTTAGGGCACTCATTCAATGATGCATATTCGTTTCGAAACAAAATGCAATCATTTGGACAAGCATGTATCTTATCATAGCTCATGCCAATAGAGCACAACATTTTTTTGGCCTGGTAGGTTCGATTAGGAAGAATATCATCCTCATGAAGCATATCTTTCATAAGGGCTAATAACTCAGTGAAACTTTTATCCGACCATCCATTGTTTGCCTTTAAGTTGTACAACTTTAATACCGCAGACAATCTTGTGAATTTGGTGCAATATTTATACAATGGTTTCTCTGCATCGCTTAACAACCTCTCAAACATTTTGGGACAATCCTGAAGATCTTCTTCAAGTGCTTCTGCAATCTCTTCGACTCGATCATAATCGTATGTATATGTGCCATTGTCATAGGAAGCATATGTCGTACTATCCCCCGGTTCAACATTGTTGTTACTTTTCTCACCATGTAATATTCAACATGTATAACTTTGATCAATTCCATACCTCAATAAATATGATTTCAGTCCAAATGCGTTAACCCGACCCACACAATAATAACCCAAGCAAGGACATTTCATTCGATTGGGGTCTTCAGCGTGTTCAACAACAAACTTAACAAATTCTAATACCGCATTCTCGTACTCTTTTGACAATCGATCAGCAGACATCCATTTTTTATCCATGGTTTTACTACTAAGTAAGCTAAATAAAAACACTAATTATTCACTCCACTATAGAATTCTGGCCAGCGGTGGGTAAGGATATTATGAATCTGGCGTTGGATATCTTAAATAACGATAAGGATCCATTAAAGGTGAATCACACTTATATTTCCCTCATCCCTAAATGCAAAAACCCCAAAGACCTAAAGGATTTTTGGCCGATAAGTCTATGTAATGTGGTTATGAAGTTAGTGTGCAAAACTATAGCTAACTACATTAAACATATTCTGCCTGATATCATTGATTCGAAGAAAAGTGCATTTGTTGGAGGAAGGCTCATTACTGATAATGCGCTCCTGGCTATAGAATGTTTCCATTGGATTAAAACTATTTATGTGGGAAATAAAGGAACCATGACGTTGAAGCTGGACATGTAAAAAGCCTATGATATGGTGGAGTGGAGGTTTGTGGAATAAGTTTCGGTTTCTATGGGTTTTCCTGTTTCCTTGGTGGGCCTGATTTTGAAGTGCATGTCAACAGTATCTTTCCAATTCCTTCTCAATGGCCAACCCAGTTGAAGTGTTTTTCCTGAAAGGGGGTCTCTTGCAAGGATATCCCATTTCCCCTTACCTGTTTATTCTTTGTGCATGTGTTCTCTTAGGAATGTTGAAGATAGAGGACAAAGCTAACAAAATTCATGGGATTCGGGTTGCGAGGAAGGCCCCCATTGTTCTGAAGAGCAAGTATTGCTGAAGCAGATAACATTCTAGCTCTTCTGAACTGGTATGAAGTTTCTTCTGGTCAAATGGACAACCTGGAAAAGTGTGAAGCTTCTTTTAGTCGAAATGTGCCTGATTCTGTGATAGATATGATCCGTAATAGGATGAGAATAAGATTGTCCAATCTCACTCGAGATATTTGGGGATGCCGGTAGTTTTTGGTAGATCCAAAAGAGAAGTGTTATGTCTTGTCCTCAATCGTGTGTAGAAGAAGCTTAAACTGTAAAAAGAATGAGTGTTATCAAGGTTCGGAAAAGAGGTTCTGATAAAATCTATAGCGCAAGCAATCCCATCCTACATGATGAGTTTCTTTAATCTACAAATTTCTCCCAATCATCCCAATCAATATATGAATACACCTCGTATGGAGGTTTATTTTTATCACTTGGATAATGAATATAATCATAGGTGAGTTATGTCTTAAAGCCCCTCCAATATTCACCATAATATGTAAGCAATTTCTTTTTCACGATATCATCCTCTAAACTAACCAGAAACACTTTCTATGTTTACACAATACAGATGTTATTAGTATATATTAAACAAAAAATAAATTATCATATATACTCGATACATAAAATTCAAAATGAATACCGTAATATCCTTACATATGGTGTCTTTCAATTCCTCACCAACTTCATGCCAACTATCTAACAAAATACTCAGCATGTTCACCATAAGTCCTGCAAGTTTCTATATCAACTATAACCGAGTAGCGAACACCACTTTTGTGGTATTTTCTCACCTTGGTATACATTGTGATACCTCTAGGTTTTCTTTTACGTTTTGTATTAATAGAGGTTGCAATTAATGTTGTAGGGGAGGTTTTCTTTTACTTTTACCTCTAGGTTTTGTTTTGCAAAGTGATATATAAATCGTTTCAGTGAAGAACAAGCATATTGCAAAAATAAATATTTTTTGGTGAAATGACGTTTGATGAATATATGTTGGAAGAGTTTCAGCTTGCATTTTTTTTGCAATGATGAAAATCGCCTAGGTTTTTTTCTTGCAAAATGAGAGTAACAAAATAATGTTCGAGCATTCATAGGTAAACGAAAAGTTAGAAAATAGATAATAGTATTAAGGATTTCGTGCAAAAGATGTGACATGTCGGTTTTAAATTAAAACCATCATGAAACTATTAATTAAAAATAGAAAATATAAAAAAGCACAATAGCGCCATATTCTGGGAATTCATTTAAAATATATATCACATTGGTTTCTAGTTAAAACCGAGGGAAGTGATATACAAAATATAAAATATAAAATGGGGTTTTGAAAATAGAAATTTGAAAATGTTGATGCAAAAAATATTAACTCTTGGTTGAACCAAGTAACTGAGGTTAATACAGATAAAAAATTAATAAAAAATTAACAAAGAAAAAAAGGATGTTGGAAAGGCGCCAAGAGAGTAATATTAAATAAACTAATTAAAAAAATTATAATGTAGTGACTGGGATTCGAAGCGAACTCCCTTATAGATATAATCCCTGAGGTTTTTTTAAAATTCGAGGGAAAAAGATTGATTTTTTAAAAATAAAATAAAACATGGATTACCCGGGACTTAAACCCTCAGTTTTTTAATATTCAGAGTGAAAGCTCATATAAAAGGCGTTATTTGTAGTAGTGTAAAGAAGCTTGGGAGATATTGAACACTGCTCATGAAGGAACATCCAAAGTTAATATGCCAAGGCTCCAACTCCTCAAAACTGAGTTTGAAAAGTATGAAGATGAAAGAGGATGAATCCATATCTGATTTCTACATTAGATTATGTGATATACCCAAGAGATTTTTTGATTTGGGAGAAAATATGTCATATGAAAAGCTGGTAAGAAAGATCCTCAGATCATTACCTCAAAAGTTCGAAATGAAGGTAACTTCCATAGAAGAAGCCCAAGACTTAAGCACTATCAAGGTTGATGAACTCATTATGTTCCTACAAAACTTTGAAGTCTCTATAAATGGAAGATTATAAAATAAGAACAAATGTGTAGCCTTGGTATCCCATACTCAAGAAAAGGAAGATCAAGGTGAGAAGAGTATTTAAGATAACATCTCAGATTCTATCGCTCTTGTTGGCAAAAAGTTCAACAAAGCCTTGAAGAAGTCAGACAGAAATTGGAGGACAAATGTGCAAGCCATAAGGTCAATCATTATTTACCTAATCAAATGAAGACATGCATGGGTGTGAGATTCTATGAGTGTGAAGGTTTTGGACATGTCAAAATTAAGTGTCCTAATTTTCTCAAGAAGTAGAGAAAGGGATTGTCGATTACTTCGTCAAAATATGATTACGAAAATGAATCAATTAATTTTTCTATAGTATTAAGTGGAAAAGTTGAATAAGAAAATATGTCTACTGATGAATACATAACTAATGAAAAGATAACTGCAACTTACAACCTCTAGCACACCAAGTGCGAAGAAACTTGCTTAATAGTGGAGAATCAAAATAATATCATAGGTATGTTTCAAAAGGAAAATAAGACATTTTTATCCACCATCACAGGTATGGAAGAAGAATTAGGTCTACTAAATTCCAAACTTGAAATATGATAAAGTTTATACGCATATTGAACAATGGAACTAATAGGTTAGAAGAGATCTTAGAGATTGGTAAAAAGAAATTTATTTGGATTGACTACAATGTAAAGAACAAAAAGAAGACTACTCCATCAAAGAAGTTTGTTACTCCTAAGAAGAAGAAGGAATACCTGAGGAAGGGTCACATGTCTCAACATCTTGCTTAACATGTGTTCTCTTATAACAAAGGCAACAAGAGGCTAACTTGGAGATGCCACCATTGTGGAAAATATGGTCACACAATACCTTTTCGCCATAAATTGTATGACTATCCTCGATCCTACAATCTACCTAGACATAAGAGGAAAGATCTCTAGAAAGTTCAAGATAAGAAAGAATGGAAACACAAAGTATATATTAATGGCCTCATATAACACACATCTATTAGATTTTCCTCAAGAGAATACTGGTATTTTTATAGTGGGTATTCCAAGCACGTGAATGGTGACAAGACTTATCTTGAGGATTTCAAACCTTACTCGAACAATGATGTCATTTTTGGTAATTCAGAAATAGGAAGAATAAAGGGAATAGTAAAAATGGTTAGTCTTGATCGAACCTATCTCGGTTATGTGTTTCTGGTAGAAGGTTTAACTACAAATTTCATCAATATTAGTCAAATGTGTGATCAAATACTAAATTTAAACTTCAACATATATGAATGCATTGTCACAATTAAGTATGAAGAAGTTCTAATGAAGGGATCCAGGTCTAAAGACAACTGTTATATGTGGATATCTCATCCATCATCTTGCATGATATCTAAATATGATGAAATGAAGCTATGGAATCAAAGACTTGGTCATCTCAATCTGAAAGGCATGAAGAGGGCTATCTCTACTGAAGCCATCAGAGGTTTACCTTATTTGAAGATTGAAGAAAATAAAATATGTGGAGAATGTCAAATAGTAAAGTAGACAAAGATGTCCCACGATAAGCTTCAGCATCTATCCACCTCAAAAGTACTTGAGTTACTTCAAATGGACCTCATGGGACCTATACATGTGGAAAGTCTTGGTGGAAAAGATATGTTTTGTTTCGTGGATGATTTTTCAAGATATACATGGGTTAACTTCATTAGAGAAAAGTCGAATAATTTTGAATTATTCAAAGATCTTTATCTTTGTATCCGAAGAAAGGAAGTGATATTGTAAAGATAAGAAGTGGCCATGGCGAGAGTTTGAGAACGCCGAGTTCTCAAAATTTTGCACAACTAAAGGGATCAATCATGAATTTTTTGCACCTATCACACCTCAACAAAATGGGGTGGAAGAACACAAGAATAGAACCTTACAAGAAGTTTCTAGAGTCATGTTACATGCCAAGAATTTACCTTATCATTTTTGGGCTGAAGCCATAAACATTGCCCGATATATTCACAATAGAGTGACTATCAAATCTGGAACCAATGCAACTCGTATGAGTTGTGGAAAGGAAGAAAACAAAATGTTAAATACTTTCATGTCTTTGGTAGTAAGTGATACATGTTGGATGATCGTGTAAAAAGGAGAAAGATGGATCCCAAGAGTGAGGTAGGGATATTCCTTGGATACTCTATAAATAGTATAACATACAATATCTACAACACACATACAAAGACAATGATGAAGTCCATAAAGGTTGTTGTTGATGAAAATCCTGATGATTTTTTTTGTTAAATATGAAGGTGGTGTGTCCCCTCAACAAACAAATGTCCCTGACAAGGGGCATGATATTGAGACTAAAAATGCAAATTCTGAAGAAACCACTATCATTAAAGGACCTTCTATTAGAATATAGAAGGATCCTCTAATTGATAATTTCATTGGAAATTTGAATGAAGGAGTCATTACCATCCAAAAATATGATTGCAAAATCTTGCTTCATCTCTAAGATTCAATCTAAGAATGTAAAATAAGAACTAATAATGAATTCAGGATAAATGTCATGCAAGAGAAATTGTGTCAATTCAGAAGAAATAAAGTTTAGGAGCTAGTTCTAAGACTTGAGGATATGAATGTCATTGGTATCAAGTGGATCTTCAAGAACAAATCTGATGAAAGTGGAAATGTGATAAGAAACAAGGCAAGGCTAGGGTACACTCAAATAGAAGGAGTGAATTCTGATGAAATATTTTCCTCAATTGCTAGACTTTAGTCCATTATACTTTTGCTAGAAATTTCATGCATGATGAATTTCAGATTGTATCAAATTGACATAAAAAGTGTTTTTCTGAATGGTTATCTAAATGAAGAAGTATATATAGAACAACCAAAGGGATTCATTGATTCGAAATTCTTTGATAATGTGTATAACTTAAGGAAAACTCTTTATCGTTTAAAGCAAGCCCCAAGAGCTTGGTATAAAAGATTAATATATTTTTTAATCAACAATGTCTACAAAAGAGGAGGAATATACAAAACTCTATTTGTGAAAATAGATAGAGAAAAACTCGTGGTAGCTTAAATTTATACTAATGATATTTTATTTGGTGGGATTTCAAACACGATGGTGGAGCTTTTTATCCAACAAATGAAGTCTAAATTTGAGATGAGTCTGAATTTGGAAGATATCATCTATGTTAATGAAAGAAAGTATGTCAAAAGTATAGTGAATAAGTTTGGACTTGATAATGCTAGCCATAAAAGAACTCCTACTGCTACACATGTGAAAGTGACCAAAGATGAAATGGAGTTCATATAGATCAAAGCTTATTCAGAAGCATGATTGGTAGTCAACTTTACCTCACAACTAGTAGACCTGACATCACTTTCTTTGTAGGGGTGTGTGCAAGATTTCAAGAAAAACCAAAGGCTAGACATCTTGCCCAAGTAAAGAGAACCTTGAGGTATGTCAATAGGACATGTGACTATGGTATACTTTACTCACACGACACCAACTCAATACTAGTTGATTATTTTGATGTTAATTAGGCTGAAAGTTTAGATGATAGGAATAAAACATCTAGTGAATGCTTCTTTTTTAGGAACATCTTAATATCTTGGTTCAACAAGAAGTAAAATTGTGTCTCGTTATCAACAGTTGAAGCTGAATATACTGTGGCAGGGAACAAAGTTGTGTGCAACTATTGTGGATGAAATATACTGTGGCAGGGAACAAAGTTGTGTGCAACTATTGTGGATGAAACAAATATTTTGAACGAGTATAAATAATGTGGGATCAAATTATGTACCACATTTGAAATATAAATTAGACACGAGTAAAGTAAGAGTAATGAAAAATGTAAGGTTGAGAAGTAAAACTATAGGGGTGCCAAGTAAAAATCTCACCAAGTTCTCAAGAAAATACAACTCAAATATACTACTGAAGCCACAAGCCCAGTCCTACCCGAACTTGGTGTTAATTATTGACAAACATTTGAAATAGGTGAAACTTGCACTTAACACATTTATTCAAATGTTTCAAATATATTTGCTTCATAGATTAGATAAGGGTTTTCCACAGAAAATGCATCAACGATATATAAGGAATAGGATTAGTAGTATTTCGATTCCCAGCTAAAAATAATTAAATACAGTTATTTCGATAGAATTCCATATTTTCATTAGAATTATAAACAACCAACATTAAAATATTTTTGGCACAATTGATTGATGATCATATTTTTTATCATACAAAATAGAACTTGATAGTGACCCTCTTAGCCATTAAAGTCAAACATGAGAAAGCTTCAAGCCTCCATATATGCAATGACCTGCTCCTTTCTTCTATCCTATTCGTATTCATGTTCCCACCCACTTTGTTGCTTCACACCATTGAATACTAATTCATCTATATAACAACAAACTCTGTTAAACAATTTGCATTGATCACACGTACTTTTTCTTGAGCCAATTTTTCTGATAAAATATGATGACAGATCATCAGAGAATTCACCCTGCTAATGACTTGGAGTCACAAACCAAACCAACAATTCCTTTGTATCCTAGAAACAGTTCAAAATCCGATAGACACGATCCACCTATTCCAAACGCCACTTTCCAGTGAGGCACCCCAGCCACCAAAAAAGAAAAGAAGCTGTTGCTGCAGGTTCCTGTACTGTACCTTCACCATATTGCTGATTCTTATTATTGCAATATCCATCACCCTTGGAGCACTCTACCTTGCTTTTAGGCCAAAGCTTCCTAAATACTCAGTAGACAGATTGAGAATAGCACAGTTCAATCTTTCTGATAATAACAATCTTTTGGTTACCTTCGATGTAACAGTAACTGCTAGAAATCCAAACAAGAAGATTGGAATATACTATGTAAGTGGAAGCAATATAAGTGCTTGGTATAAAGAAACAGAATTATGTGAAGGGTCTTTGCCGAATTTCTATCAGGGTCATCGGAATATAACCGTGCTTAATCTGCCTTTAACTGGCCAAACACAGGATGCAACTGGTTTAGTAAGTACTTTGCAGCAGCAGCTGCAAGAGAAAGGTAATTTACCTCTGAATATTAAGGTGAATCAGAATGTGAGGGTTAAGATTGGTAAGTTGAAGCTGTTTAGAGTCAAGTTTCGTGTTAGGTGCGAGGTTGTGGTTGATAGCCTTGGTGCTGATAATGATATTAGCATTTCAGATAGTAGTTGTAAGTTCAAGCTCAGGCTATGAATTCATTAGTACTGAGTTAACTAGTAGAGTATGTGTCATAGTTGTAATATTTATACTTATTTTGTTTATTTATGGTTTCATTATGATGATTTAGATTTTGAATAATAAGGGATGGAGGATTAGGTGTTCTATTCCATCAGCCCTTTGAAACACATACAGTTATTCTTGTTCTTCGAATCTATTCTTTGATATATACTACTTGTTCACTCCAAAGAATTATTAGCATTTTCTGCACATTAGATTTATGCGTTTGTTATTTTCACCTAATGTATTCTTCAACAATATATAGTTGACGTTGGTATAGAAACTCGTTGACTTTTCCATGGCACTTCAATCTCAAACTTGAATTTCCAAGCCATCCAAGTAAATTGAGGGGTGTAAGCAACTAGGCATAAATATAATTCTATCAAAATACTAGTTGAACAGGTCTAACAAGAAACATGTGGTACAAACTATAAACCGATTGATTCAAGAAACACACGCATGGATTTTACCTGTGTGTGGTGAATGATGTAACTGAGGGAAGGTGAAGAAGTTAGCATCAACACCATCTTCAACCATTTGGAAATAAAGTAAAATGGTACCATCGGGCATATCTATATGAAAATGCAAATAAATCCCTCTTCGTCATTTGATCAAACACGAACTTGATCAAACACTTCGTGTGCGCGTAATAAAAAGAAATAAGTTTAGAGATAATATCTAATTGATCCTTTTCTTCTTTTACCTCTCCTTCCCTCTCTTAACTCTATTTCTGTCTCTTAATCTTACTTTCACTCATTATTAAAGGAAAAATATAATCAAGAAAGAGATTGAAATTAAGAGAAATGAAGGAGATGCTAAAGTTTTTATTGGAGAAGAAAACCCTTATTTTTCCTTTGTTGGATTCTCAATCTCAACTACACAATCATAACTTGATTCTTTGGTATGAAACTCAAACTTCACAAGATCTCACATTCCCTCATAGTTAAAAAGCACTCACAAGAGGCACTCATAAAATGTTGATTTGGAGCTTCTTCAACTCATATAGGTTTTTTCTCGATATAAAAACATGATCTTCTATGCCTTTAACTTGAAAACTATCGGGTTGTTTCATGTAGATTTCTTCCTGCAAATCACCATGAAGAAAAGTCATTTTCACATCCATTTTCTCAACCTCTAAATAAGAGTAGCAGCTAAACTTAACACGGTTCTGATTGATGACATATTTTATAACGGGTGAGAATATCTCATTAAAATCAACACCCTTTCTTTGACAAAAACTTTTTACTACTAATTTAGATTTATATCTTGGAGCCTTGGAGTTTCTTTCATGTTTAACTCTAAATCCACATGTTTTCCAAAGTCCTTTTGCCTTTAGGAAACTTCACTAAATCATAAGTGTGATTATCATGCAATGATTTTATCTCGTCATGCATTGCATTCAATCACTTTTGATTTTCATCACTTTCCATGGCCTCTTGAAAATACTCGGATTCGCCCTCATCAGTCAAAGTCACATTGTAACACCCCATATTTTCAATTATTATTAAATTGGAATTTTAATTATTTAATTAATTAAAATTTAATTTTTGGGAATTATTGGAATATTAGAATTATTGAAAAATAAATAAAAGAAAAGAAATTGAAATTATGGTGTAGTGAGTAGAAATGAGGGGTGTGAGGAGTAAAAGCCTCTAATTCTATTTTATTGTTATTATTATAATAAAAAGGAAATAATAAGAGGAAAAGAGGTTAGAAAGCCAATTTGGAGAAAAGATGATTACACGTGAGAAGAGAGAAGAGGCAAGGAGGAAGAAAACCTAAAGCTTGAGGAAGATTTAAGATATTAGCTAAGGTAAGGGGTGATTGCTCTAATTATAATGTATTATGAGTTTTGAGAATGGTAGAATAGAGTAAGAGATTAGGAATCCCAATTTAGGATTTTTAGGTTTATGATTTTTGACCCTAAATGCATGATTTTTGACATTCTTGATGCAATTGGTGTTATAGAGTTGTTGTATGATGTTGTGGTGTGTTGTTATGGCATTTGAATCATATATTGGGATGTGTTTTGGAGATATTTGTGTATGGGTTCGTAATTGGAACTATTGGATGAAATGGGAATGAAAAATGTTGTCAAAATAGTGATTTTCTGCTACAGGGGTCGTGGAACCCGGTTACCCTGTGGGGGGAACCGGTTACCACTGTGTATTTTACTTGAAAAACTAAATTTTGAGTCTGGGAACCGGTTCCCCTATAGGAGAATTCGGGTTCCCCATACATTTTCTAGCAGCGCGTTTTCACATGATTGTGGGAACCGGTTACTCCCCTGGAGGAACCGGTTACCACTGATACTTTTTGAAAAATACTAAACTTTAAAAATTCATAACTTACACAACGTAAGTCCGTTTTAGTCGCCGTTTTGGACGTTGTTTCTTAAATTAAATACTCTATTTTATAAAATGAAGAAAATAACAGTAACTTGATTTTATTTTGAAAAGCATTGATTTTACGATTATGTGGTTTATTCTTATTTGCATACTTGATGTAGATGCAATGGTATGTTGATGTTGTGTGATGATGTATGAGTGCATATTGATGGTTGTATTCATATGTTGGTGATAGCATTATGATTGAATATGTAATTGCTTGTGCATGTTTATGCGATTGGATGTGTTCATGATAAATGATTGTATCATGTTTTGGTTGATGAGGTTGCATGCTTGATGATGTGCATGTTTATGCGATTGGATGATTTTCATGATAAATGATGGTTATCATGTTTTAGATTGATGATGGTTTATGATGTATGATGTTATCATAACATGTGTTGGATGTTGCATGATTGTTGTTGTGCATGTATATCCATTGGTGGTAGGTAATTCCCATTGTGTGGAATTAGTGAGTTGGCCAAAAACCGTTGCCAAGTTGGAATGGACGGTGAGGTGTATCTGTGTTCGAGTTGGAATGGAGCAGATGTTGATACTGGGTCCGAGCTGGAATGGAACAGTATGGTGAATTCAGTTCACTTTTGGTACCACATGCATAGAGTCTTGCATTGCATTTTGTATGGATTATAACATGATAGGATGGTTTCCAGTGTTATAATTTGGTTGTTGTGTTTGATGCATGTTCATGACTTGTGCTTTTGTGGAATGAAGGATTGAATCTATTATGCTAAATAGGGTGAAGTAATAGCTTATGAGATTCTATTTGTTTTATGAATTTATAATGCATGTTAATTATGATGTAGTTTCACCCTTACTTTGATGATTTCAGATTGAAGCTTTAACGGCTTAGGAGTTGGTGTGGATAGCTCGTAGAGCTGTGCTTATTTTATCGCGCGTCGGTGTCATGCTCTGGTCTTGTAACATTGGGGAACATTTGTCTTTAGAGTTACTATTAAACTCTTAAATTGTTTAATTGTTTAAGTTGGATAATTATTTGATGGATTAAGGTGTTGACCTTTTGGTGGTATTTGATATTTTGAATTATCCGAGTTTTGAATAAATAATTCTGCTGTGTTAAACATGTGTTGATTAAATTATGTTCCTCGGCTAAGCATGGCATATGTATTGGAATTTTATATTTTTAAATCAATTATTACGCCCTTGGTGACATGTTAACTCTGAGTTAATTATATTATTCGAGGGGTATTTAGAAGGGTGTTACACACATACTCGTCGAACTTATACCTTGTATAAGGTTTACTTTGCCTGATAGACCTACTAACTTGAGCTTGAGATGATTTTGGAGCTTCACCAAGATTCTTATCTTGTGTCATATCATTCTCCTCTTCATCATCATTATTTGGAATATTCACCTCATCTCCAAGTTTTTGATCATCAACATAATCATATGGCTCGTCATTCTGATCATCACCACCAATAACATCTAGATTATGACTAGGTAACCGAACTGAATCAATATGAAATGAACTGATATCTTTCTGGATTGTAATATTCTCTACCTTATTAATATTTCCAATAGTTTAGTCTTCCATGAATACTACATCGCGGCTTAAGATAAGCTCCTTCCCTACACAATCATACAACTTTAACCAAACTCATCTTGCCCATAGTCGATGAATATACATTGTTTTGACTTTGCATCCAACTTAGATTTTTCATACTTTGGAATATGCACAAAATCCTTATAACAAAATAATCTCAAATGATCATACTTGACATTCTTTCCAAACCAAATTTTTTCTGGAACTTCACTGTTCAAAGCAATAGTAGGAGTAAGATTAAGAACATACACCGCTGTGTAAAGTGCCTCACCCCAATAATAATTTGGAAACTTAGCTTTATAGAGCATACATCTTATTCTCTCAATTAATGTTTGATTCATCCTTACTACTAAACCATTCAATTGAGGAGTTTTAGGATGAGTCTTTTCATGTGTAATACCGTGTTTCTTGTAATATGAATCAAATGGTCCTCAATACTCACCACCATTATCAGAACAAACACATTTTAGCTTCTCACATGTCTGCCTCTCTACCAAAACATGGAATTATTTGAACTTCTCCAACACTTGATTTTTTGTCTTCAAGGCATAAACCAATAGTTTTCTGGAACAATCATGAATAAAGGTGACAAAATAAAGTGCACCACTACAGGATTTTACCTTTAATGGACCACAAAAATCATAATGTACCAATTGAATAAACTTTGACTTACTTGAGGGAGGATGCCTCTTGAAAGATACTTTAGTCGATTTACCATCCATGTAATGAGAACACTTCTCCAATATGCATTCTTTAAATCAGGAAGAACATCCTTTTTTGGCTAAAACATTCAGTCCCTTTTCACTAATATGACTAAACCTTCGGTGCCACAAAGATGCTTCTATGTCGATAGAATTCACACTGTCCCTAGCAACCAAAGCTTTTGTCCAATAAAATTTAGAAAGATTTTCCCCTATATCCACAACCAAGTTACCTTTGTTGAGTTTCCACTTTCCATAACCAAAGTCATTGTCATAACCACAATCATGAAGCATATGCACAGAGATCAAATTAAAGCGGACATCACCAACACCGATTACCTTATATACATCATCATTACTCATCTTCAACACTCCAAAATCACAAGAAGTATAAGATGTAAATAAATATGCTCTTGGTGTAACATGCAATGTAGCACCACTGTCAACTATCCACATGCTCTTGTCTGATACGAGATTAATAGACTCATGGCCACGTAGAATAACAAGATTGTTACTAGTAGCAGAAGTAACACAATCATCATCATATTCTTCATTATCTCTTTGTTTATACCTACCTTTCTTTCCTTTGTTATCCCTTTTCCACTTATAACAATACTTTTGTACGTGTCATGGTTTGTGACAATAATTATTCTTCAGATTCTTGTAACGTGGCTTAGACTTGCTTATGCTATTCTCTCTACCACATTTTGGTTCCTTTTTATGAATTATCCCCTATTTTCAGTGACAAGTATCTCAGATTGAGATGAAGAACCATGTTCCTTCCTTCTCATATGCTTATTAAGAATACCACCATTAGCCATTTCTAAAGAAGTAACACCTTTAGGAGCAAAACTTGTAATAGAAATCTGAAACATCTCTCAAGACTCTAGTAAAGATAGCAATAGAAATAGTCCCAAAAGTTCATCAACAAATTTGATACTCATTCCTGACATCTTATCAAGGAGCCCTTGAAATTCACTCAAGTGATCTGAAATAGAAGTCTCCTCTTTATACTTCAAACTTATGAAGCTATTAAACAAGAACAATTTGTTATTCCTTGATATAGAGGCATAAGAGGATTATATCTTCTCCCACAAAGTTTTTGCATGTGTCTCATTAGCAATATGATTATAAACATTATCTTCTACATATTTTCGAATAAAACCACACACATGTTGATGTTCAAACTCCTATTTTTCACCCGGTACAGAATCTGCTTTTGCGAAACTAAAAATTGTTAAATGCAATTTCTTCACAATAGTAAGTCTTTCATCTTGCTCTTCTATAAATGGTAATTAGAACCATTCTACAATGTCATCTTCATCTTTGTATTTGACTCCATCATTCAAACAAGTATGAAATTCGTGGCAGAAAATACGTGATGTCACAGAGAATGTTATGACACCGTATCTGACAAATTGTTTAACAATTCACACAGTAATTTAAAACAGTAAAGAACACAATTAATTGTTTACCCAATTCAGTGTGTAATTACACCTACATCTGGGGGCTACCAAGCCAGGGAGGAAATCCACTATAAGCAGTATTAATTCAGGAATAAACCAACCAGTTTATCTCCTTCACTTAAGACCTACCCAATGCAACTTCAATCTAAGTCCTACTTAGACCTGAGTTCCTACTCACTCCCCTTCAATCACAGCAGTGATATCAACCTATTGATTAATTGAATTGTGAAGACACTCTTCAATAAACATACTTGATTTTGCTTCAAATCTTTAATCAAGAGACACAACACTCATGCTTCAAAGCTTTGAGTGATAAACAACCCTTACAATCAAATCCTAGTCCAAGGCACTTATCAATTGATAATTGCTTGGCTCACAAGAATAACTAGAATACACAAATTAACAGTCTGCTTAATCTTGTACACTGTAAAAGGCGCAACAGTAACATCAAGGTTTTCTAACTAATATAGAAGCAGTAAAAAGACTTTAATTTGGGCTTCCATAATTATAGCTAGGGTTAACTTGATTTAAACTAAAGACTTGGTCTTTTTAACAAACCAATTTAGGGTTAAACAAGGTTAACCTCAGAGCCATGTGAGCATGTGATCCAACAACATAATCCATAATAAAACAGCTCAGCAGAATCCTGAAAAGTCTCAGGAAAAGTAAATCTACATAACAACAAATGTTGCACAGAATGTCACAACATTGGTCATGACATCAGTCATTCTTCTTGTAGATTTCCAGCAAAACAGTTAATACCCAGTCTGAGTTGTACCTGTATAATTCTTCTTCTGCAGAATTTATCTTCAACTCTGAATGTCATGACATCAGTCAAGACGTTGACATAAACCAGTTTTACCAAAAATTAAGGCCAACATAAAAACACTTACAAACTCCCCCTTTGACAAATTTTTGGCTAAAACAAACTAAGCTTTCAGAGAGCCAATGCAGCAGAAATAAAATAACTAATCTAAGCTAACTAAGCTAAATAACCAAAGATAAACTCAACCCATGATTCCCATAATTACATCTCCCCCTTTTTAGCCACAAAGGGGCCAAAGGTGCCATTACAGAATCCCAAAATTCATGATATTAAGTAGCAGAAGTATTAATTATACAACCAAGTGATGAAGTACAAAAATCCAGAACAAGCAGAAGTAAAATCAACAAAACAATAAACAAAAGTAGCAGCAGCAACAGGTAATCAACATTCAAGCACTTTCTTCTCCTAAAGAAGCACTGTGGTAAGTAGCTTCCTCTGAACTGCTTTCAGCACCAGCCTCTTGCTCCTCTTCAGCATCCTCATGCATGTCCTCTGCAGCATCCTCATCTAGCCTTTCAACCTCAACCTCAGTGTCTTATTTCTCCTGCTCCAAGGTAGAGATCAGCTCCTCAAGAGTTTGCTTCCTTGCTTCAAGCTCCCTGCAAGTCTCTTTCAGCACAACAATGACATCAGCCTTCTGAGAGTTAGCTTTGACATTTGATGTCCCAGCAGATGTCATGATAATGTCAGGGACATGTTTCCCCTGAAACAACTTTTAGTGGAAACCAAGAGCAGAAGCTCTTTTACAAACAGAATCTTTATCTACCAGGATGTCAGGATATTAGTCATTGATAATACCACACAGAAGGGAGGGAAAGGCTATGGGACCTTTGATGGCATAGCTGTCTGCATGCTTCAAAGTCTGCTAAAAAATATATGTGCCATAATCAAACTTTGTCTTGGTGCCAACAGCATAGATAAATTTTCCTAGACCAATGGAGATGGTGGACTTGTGGTTTGTGGGAACCCAGTTAGTTGCACCTATTTTGTGCAGAATGGAAAGCTTGACACTTAGTTTGCTAGCAGTCAGCTTTCCTTTCAAGGGCCATTGTTTTACTTGCTTGGCAGTGATGGTTTGGCACACTTGGTTATCTGTTACTTCAAGCTCAGGTTGAGCATCATTAGACCTTCCCAGAAATTTGTTGATCACAGTTAGAGAGAACTTCACCTTCCTTCCTCTCACATACACACTTTTAAAGTCAGCTGACTTTCCATCAGCACACCCACCAGACAGATTTACAATAAATTCCTTGACCAAAATATCATAGTAATTGGAAAACTTAACCATTGTTTTCATCAGGCCAGCAGCCTTGATTAGATCCATGACTTCCTTGCACTCAAGGGCACTTCTGTTCAACTCCCTCTCTAAGGCAATCCTTTTCAGAAAGACATACTTCCACCTGCTTGCATTTTCTGGATGGTGAAAGGAGATGTTATCAATTGCAACCTCAGGGACCTTAGGCAGTTTGCTGGAGGAAGGTTTCTCCCTGAGAGGAATGTCTGAGACATTCCCTTTAACATCAAAATCAAAATTTGATTCCTCATCAGATTCTGAAGTTTCAGGAGCCTTTCTCTTCTTGGAAATTGGAGTTCTCTTTGGTCTGGAGACACTCCCAACAGATTTTACCCTACCCTTCCCTTTGGAAATTCCAGCCTTCTGATCCTTTCCAGCTTCTTCTCTAGCCTTGTTCTCAGGCCTAGGAGTCTCATGAACAACTTCAATAACCTTCTCCTTGGAGGGGCTTTGAGCAGCATTCTGCTTTTCTTTTCTACTCATCATTCTTTTAGCTATGCTAGGGTTAACACTAGCAATTAGGTCATTGTCAGAAAATTCTTCATCAAGATCAATAACAGGGGGTTTAACAACATTATCAGTGGGGGTTTGGTGATCAGCAGTTTTCTTAGGAGATTCTTCAAGATTATCATCAGAAGGTTTCTCTGGAGACTTCTCAATGTTTTCATCAACAGGTTTCTCAGGAGATTTTTCAGATGTGCCATCAACAGGTTTCTTAGGAGATTTCCTAACATTGTCATCAGATGTCTTGACATTCTAAGTGACATCTAGATCAGTTACTAAATTAGGGCTAGCAGTTTCTTGATTCAATGGAACAGATACCCCAGGTACAGAGTGATTCTCATTCAGAATCCTAGTAACTAATCTAGCTATGGATTGATGAACATATGTAGAGCCTTCCCTATTGGCTATCTCAGGAGGAACAGAGGAAGATGGTTCAGTAGTCTTACCAGATGAAGAAGCTTGAGACCTTCTTGCATGTCTGGTACGAAGCTTCTTGACCCTGGTAGGGTCAGTAGCCATGGCACGAAGAGGTGTGACCTCTAGAACATCAGCATCCATGGGGTTTGCGCTTGCCCTAGGTCCTGAGTCAGTGGAAGAAGAGGACCAATACCCTTTGATGATGATGATGATGATGACACACTTTGTTGAGACATCTTGAGAGATTGAGAATGCAGGTGACAGTGAGTTTGAGATTTTCTTTTGAGAGAATGGAGAGTGGTACAGCCAAATGAAAAAAAAAAATGAGATATAAATATGACTATTCCTCTTCTTAAACTTTTGAAAAGAGAGGGGGGAAAATTAATTAGCCCACTCAGAGTTAAATGAAATAAAATGTATCTTCCAGCCCTTGTTGTAAGCAATATTAATTGCTACAACTCTTCATATTGGCAAATACCCAGTTTGCCCCTTAAATTCTCAAACTGACTAGCATCAAGAGTTTTGGTAAAAATGTCAGTCAGTTGTAGTTCAGTGGCAACATGTTCCAACTTAATCACTTTCTCCTCCACAAGATCTCTGATGAAGTGATGTCTAATGTCAATATGCTTAGTCCTGCTGTGCTGTATAGGATTCTTGGAAATATTAATAGCACTCAGATTGTCACAGTACAATGTCATGACATCCTGTATGACATTGTACTCAGTCAGCATCTGCTTCCTCCAGATCATTTGAGAACAACTGCTACCAGCTGCTATGTATTCAGCTTCAGCAGTAGATAAGGACACACAGTTTTACTTCTTGCTGAACCAAGAAACAAGGTTGTTTCCCAAAAAGAAGCATCCTCCAGAAGTGCTTTTTCTATCATCAACACTACCAGCCCAATCAGCATCACAATAACCAGACAGAATTGGTTTACATCCATGAGAATATAACATGCCATAATTGTAAGTTCCACTCACATATTTCAGAATTCTTTTCACCTGATTGATGTGACTTACTTTGGGTTCAGCCTGGTATCTTGCACATACACCAACAGCAAAGGCAATGTTAGGTCTGATGGCTGTTAAGTATAGCAGACTTCCTATCATGCTTCTGTACAAGCTTTGATCAACATTTGTCCCACTTGTGTCTTTGGACAACTTTAGATGAGTAGGTGCAGGAGTCCTTTTATGACTGGCATTTTCCATCCCAAACTTCTTGACAATATTCTTTGCATACTTACTTTGAGAAAGGAAAGTTGAGTCTTCCATTTGTGTGACTTGTAATCCAAGAAAGTAGGTCAATTCTCCCATGAGGCTCATTTCAAATTCAGCTTGCATTTGGTTGGCAAAATGTTTAACCATTTTATCTGACATTCCTCCAAACACTATGTCATCAACATAAATTTGAGCTACCATTATCTTTCCTCCTTCATTCTTGACAAAGAGAGTTTTATCCAAACCTCATTTCCTGTATCCTTTGTCAGTGAGGAATTTTGTCAACCTTTCATACCAAGCTCTAGGAGCTTGTTTCAGACCATATAGTGCTTTCCTCAGTTTGTAAATATGATCAGGACAGTTTGGGTCCACAAATCCTTTAGGCTGTTCCACATACACTTCCTCATTTAAGTATCCATTTAGAAAGGCACTTTTCACATCCATCTGAAACAGTTTGAATTTCAGAATGCAAGCAACTCCTAGTAGTAATCTGATTGATTCCAGCTTGGCCACAGGAGCAAAAGTCTCATCAAATTCAACCCCTTCAACTTGAGTGTATCCCTGAGCAACAAGTCTTGCCTTATTCCTGGTGACAACTCCTTCAGCATTTGTCTTGTTCTTGTAGATCCACTTTGTGCCAATGATGTTTGTTCCTTCTGGTCTAGGAACTAACTCCCACACTTCATGCTGTTTGAACTGGTTCAATTCATCTTGCATTGCTCCAATCCAGTATTCATCATTCAAAGCCTCTTTAACATTCTTTGGTTCAATCTTAGACACAAAACAAGAGTTTGAAATGATTTCTCTAGATCTTGTAATGACTACACTGTTAGGATCTCCTATGATGAGTTTCTTTGGATGATCTTTTTGAATTCTGATGGAAGGATCTTTGTTGGCAACCTCTGATTCAGACTTTGGTGAAGTAGGGATAGGCACATCATCCTTATTAGACACTTGTGGTGATGTCTCAAACAATGTCTTAACATCATATGGGACATTTGTTTCCTCATGGTGATCATCAACTATGACATTTATAGACTCCATCATAACTTTGGTCCTGGAATTGAATACCCTATATGCTCTGCTATTTGTAGAATATCGCAGAAAAATTCCTTCATCACTTTTAGAGTCCATCTTTCTCCTTTGTTCACGATCTGTCAGAATATATCATTTGCTCCCAAATACATGGAAATACTTCACAGTAGGTTTTCTTCCTTTCCATATTTCATAAAGGGTGGAGGATGTTCCCTTTCTCAAGGTGACCCTGTTGTGGACATAACAGGCTGTATTCATAGCTTCAGCCCAAAAATGAATAGGAAGCTTCTTGACATGTATCATTGCTCTGGAAGATTCCTGTATAGTTCTGTTTTTTCTTTCCACAACTCCATTTTGTTGAGGAGTTATAGGTGAGGAGAACTCATGATTGATTCCTTCTAAGGAACAGAACTCATCAAACTTGCTATTCTCAAATTCCTTTCCATGATCACTTCTAATTCTGACAATGCATCCTTCTTTTTCTCTTTGAAGTCTCTTGCATAATTCTTTAAAGACATCAAAAACATCAGATTTTCCCCTGATGAAGTTTATCCATGTAAATCTGGAAAAATCATCCACAACAACATAAGCATATCTTTTTCCACCAAGACTTTCAACCTGCATATGACCCATCAGATCCATCTGCAAAAGCTCTAGCACCTTAGAGGTGGTCAAATGTCTTGACTTTGGATGTGACATTCTGGTTTGCTTTCCAACCTGACATTCACCACAGACTCTTCCTTCATCAATATGAAGTCTTGGAATCCCTCTGACAGCCTCCATGGATATGATCTTTTTCATCCCTCTAAGATGAAAATGACCAAGTTTTTGGTGCCACAGTTTCACTTCCTTTTCTTCTTTGGTTGTAGAGCACACAGAAGAGTAGTTAGTGTTCTCAGACTCCCATAGGTAACAGTTGTCCTTTGATATGATTCCTCTCATTACAACTTCTTGTTTTTCATTAGTTACAAGACATTCAGACTTGGTGAAGTTGACCTTGAATCCCATATCACACAGTTGACTGATACTTATGAGATTGGCAGTCAAACCATTTACCAGCAACACTTCATTTAGGTTTGGAACTCCAGGGCAGTCCAAGTTTCCAACACCTTTGATTTCTCCTCTAGCTCCATCTCCAAAAGTGACATAGCTAGTAGTATGAGGTTTGACATCATTCAGCAGATTCTTAATTCCAGTCATATGTTTAGAACATCCAGTCAAAGTACCGGTCCTCCTTGAAACTCTAAGAGAGTGAGCTATCAACGCAATCTTTCTCTTCCACTGTTGAACATATGGTGCCTTGTTGATCTTAGGCTGGACATATGGGGTCTGATTGGGATATCCATATAGTCTGAAGCAAAATGGCTTTATGTGTCCAAACCTTCCACAATAATGACATCTCCATCTTTGAAACTTCTTCTTCATGTTTCTCTGATCTTGATGTTGAGCCCTATGTTGTGACATCTGCCTTGACATTGGTTTATCAGGCATGTTCTTCTTCTTGTCACCTGACATCTGGCTTGACATTGGTTTATCAGGCCTGTTCTTCTTCTTGTCCCCAGCATATTTATTTGCATCCACATATTCTAGACCAGACATATTTCCTGCATTTTGTCCAGTCTGAAGGATTTCTTCCAACTTGTCAGTTCCAGTTGTTAACATCTTGACAGACTTAGTCATCTGATCAAGTTTAGAATTTAACACTAGAACTTCACCTTTGAGATGACTTATAGTAGCAGTGTTTTCCTTCTTCTCAGCCTCCAACTTCATAATGAGCTTTTTCTGTTTCTCATTTTGGACTTGACTTGATATCTTGTAAGTGTCGACAAGTTCTTCAAATGTCACTTCCTCATCACTAGAATCATTATCGAGTTACAAACACCGAGTGTAGTAACTAGTTTGGCAGATTCTTCTTCAGAATCACTTTCTGAGTCACCATCAGACCAAGTGACAGATATTCCTTTCTTTTGTTTCTTTAGAAAGGTAGGACATTCAGCTCGAATGTGCCCATATCCTTCACATCCATGACATTGGATACCTCTACTTTGATTTTCCTTTTCTTCAGACTTAGTTCTTCTGCTGGATTCATAGGGTCTGCTAATGTCAGATGAGATGTTCTTGACATTTGACCTTAACTTTGGGTCAATTCTCTTGATGAGCTTGTTGAACTTCCTTCCAAGCATAGCTATTGCTTCTGATATCTTCTCTTCATCACCCTCCTTGTATTCCTCTTCAGTATTGGATACAAGGGCTATGCTCTTGTTTTTCTTGTCAACATTGTCACTGATCCCCATCTCAAATGTCTGAAGTGATCCAATGAGTTCATCAACCTTCAAGTTGCAGATATCTGAGCTTCTATAGCATCACTTTCATTGCAAACCTTTTAGGCAAGGATCTGAGAATCTTTCTCACCAGCTTTTCTTCTGACATCTTTTCTCCCAATGCTCCTGAGGTGTTGGCAATCTCCAAGATGTTCATGTGAAACTCATGAATGGTCTCATCTTCCTTCATCTTCAGATTCTCAAATTTGGTAGTGAGTATCTGAAGTCTTGACATTTTCACCTTGGATGTACCCTCATGAGTGGTTTTGAGAGTGTCCCAAACATCCTTGGCCAGTTGACACTGATGTACTAGTCTGAAAATATTTTTGTCAATTCCATTGAATAAGGCATTCAATGCTTTAGAGTTGCCCAATGCTAGCTCTTCTTCTTCTTTGCTCCATTCTTCCTCAAGTTTCAGACTAGTAGTCCCATCTTTCTCAAGTTTGGTGGGATGTTTTCATCCTCTGTCAGCAGCTCTCCAAGCTTTATTGTCCACTGACTTCAAAAAGGCAATCATACGAGGTTTCCAGTAATCATAGTTAGATCCATCCAGAATGGGTGGTCTACTCCCAAATCCTCCTTCGTTGTCCATAACACCAGAAAATAGTATCCCTAGATCTCACCCGAAAATAAGTGGTGCCCGCCCGATGCCAATTGAAATTCCTGGCAGCAGATACGTGATGTCACAGAGAATGTTATGACACCGTATCTGACAAACTGTTTAATAATTCACACAGTAATTTAAAATAGTAAAGAACACAATCAATTGTTTACCCAGTTCAGTGTGTAACTACACCTACATCTGGGGGCTACCAAGCCAGGGAGGAAATCCACTATAAGCAGTATTAATTCAGGAATAAACCAACCGGTTTATCTCCTTCACTTAAGACCTACCCAATGCAACTTCAATCTAAGTCCTACTTAGACCTGAGTTCCTACTCACTCCCCCTCAATCACAGCAGTGATATCAACCTATTGATTAATTGAATTGTGAAGACACTCTTCAATAAACATACTTGATTTTGCTTCAAAGCTTTAATCAAGAGACACAACACTCGTGCTTCAAAGCTTTGAGTGATAAACTACTCTTACAATCAAATCCTAGTCCAAGACACTTATCAATTGATAATTGCTTGGCTCACAAGAATAACTAGAATACACAAATTAACAGTCTGCTTAATCTTGTACACTGTAAAAGGCAAAGAAGAACATCGTGGTTTTCTAACTAATATAGAAGCAGTAAAAAGACTTTAATTTGGGCTTCCATAATTATAGCTAGGGTTAACTTGATTTAACCTAAAGACTTGGTCTTTTTAACAAACCAATTTAGGGTTAAACAAGGTTAACCTCAGAGCCACGTGAGCATGTGATCCAACAACATAATCCATAATAAAAGAATCCTGGAAAGTCTCAGGAAAAGTAAATCTGCATAACAACAAATGTTGCACAGAATGTCACAACATTGGTCATGACATCAGTCATTCTTCTTGCAGATTTCCAGCAAAATAGTTAATACCCAGTCTGAGCGTACCTATATAATTCTTCTTCTGCAGAATTTATCTTCAACTCTGAATGTCATGACATCAGTCAAGACATTGACATAAACCAGTTTTACCAAAAATTAAGGCCAGCATAAAAACACTTACAAAGTAAAATAATCCTTAACCAAGATATTTGATGTCACTTTGATGGGAAACTAAGACACAATGATAGACTAATACGCATCGGATGTAATATTTCTCAAACTTGTAGGAACCTTGAGGATCAATAATAAATATAAGACAAAAACCGAACAATAAATGCACAAAATAACACATATATTTTTAACGTGGAAAACCCCTTAATATGAGAGTAAAAACCACGAGTCTTCCAAACCAAAAAAAAAATCCACTATAATCAATCGAGGATACAAGAGAGTCTTAAAGTGATTCACAAAATAATGATGACAACCGCAAATCACAAAGCAGGCTAACTTATAAATAAGGATAAAAAAGATGAAAATTTTCCCAAATCTGAAGCTTTAGTACGAATCCAATATCTCTCAACTAAAACCTTTTTTGAAGATTCCAACTGTAAACAGTTAGATATATGTGTTGCAAACAAGCCCACCAAATTTCAACTCGATCTGACGGTGAACGAATTGGAGATCATCGTTTTAGTGAGACTGATGCAGAAAAATGGGAATAAGTTTCTCTCCTCTTTTCTCTCTTTTAGAATCTTTATTTTTATCTCTCTTAACCCTAAATTGACATTCTCCACTTAAATAAATGAGACAAATGGACTATTCATATTTGGGCCCTTCTCCACATAGGAAGGAAACCCAAGCCTAACAAATTCGTATTTACTCATTTATGTCATGATGTAAGTCACACATTATTCTGCTTCGAATCACACCGAAACATGTAGCCGCCTCCGCCACAATCTGTCGAGAGGTAGAAGAAGCATGGGATGCTTAACTCATTTCCCTTTGAATCGAAGCATGTTGTGCAAGTCTGTCGTGAATCAATTTTAGATGCTCTTTCAGTCATAACTCCTATAGAAGTACGAAACAAATGTTACACGATGACTCGTGTTCAAAAAAAGGAAAAATGCAGACAGACTAATACCGAAAATGCATCTCTGGTTTTTATGTAAACGTTGAAAATTTCTAGAAATGTGTCTCCGATATTACCTGCAACTCTCTGCTTCGTCAATGGCGAAGGTCAAGCTACTAAGATGTCAAAAAATGTTCATTGATCGAAAAAACAACCTTACTAAGACATTTAACCATACTTCTAAGCTTGCAAACACTAAAAATATTTCAATTATCTAACCTAAAACTCAATTCTAAATGAATTTACATTAACTCAAAAAACACTTACAATTTCACTTCAAAATCTGATTCTTGTTGGTTGATGAAGCTTCAACACTGAAGTTAGATGGTGCTTGATTGTAGTTTGTTGATTTCTTATTAGATTTTTGCACAAGAGAGTTGTTGGGGGTTTTGAAAGGATTTTGATATTTTGTTTAAAGTGTGTTTCTGAAAGTGAGGAAGGGAAACAGACGAGCGCGCGTATTTGTGTCAATATATTTCGAAAATACAACTAATGGTACTTCTCGTAAGTGCAACTCTGAAATATTTCTATGTGACCTCTAAGGTTTCTTAGGCTAAGTTATGATTTGCAATTGAGATGCTTTCGAAAATACAACTCAGGGTCCCTCTAGTAAATACATCTCTTGTTAATTCTCTTCTTTTATATAAAGTCTTATTCATCAATGGCCTAACTAAAGATGCTTCCAGATGTATTAATACATTTCTGACAGCCAGAAACATTTTCGTATTTTTGGGCAATGCACGAGAAAGATTTGACTGTGTTAAGAAATTCCTTTTTAAAACCAATTTAGAAGTCCAATTAAGCTATAAAACACTTATCCACCCGGGTTATGCAAAGAAGTAATCTCAACGATGACATCAATATAAAACTAGTACTATACCCTGTACAATGCACGTGTTTAGACAAGATTTTAGTCAAAATTGACGCCTAAACATTTATTCTGTTTTAATATATTAAAGAGTATACATGTAGAATGTAGAATAATGTAGAAAATAAAGCAATGATGAAAATAATGTATACTTAATCCAACTATAATAAATGAACAGATCAGCATTTAATTTTAATAAAGACTAAAACTGACCCTTCTTGACTCTTGTTCTTCCATTATAGTTTGTCTAACCAGAAAGATAACTTTTTCATGTTGGACCTTTTCAACGTTCACATGAAAAAATAGACAGCTTAATTTGTCGCTTACCAAATGTCAAAAAAAAAACGAAAATAGTCTAATAAGTTATTTACTGCTCTTATCCATGAAACTAAATCTAGTGCTAACAAAGTAAAATCAAGAATAAGAAAATAAGGATGTTTTGAAATGCCGGATTTTCTTGAGACAATTTTGTGCCCTTTCAAGAACCAAATCAACCCTATCTTTTCTCTTCTTCTTCCTGCTACTAGGGTAATGCTTGGGAGATTCAAGCTCAGAACTTTCAGCACCCTTCTTCTTCTTCTTCTCCGTTACTTCGTGTATGTCTGGTAAACCAAGTTTTATACCCTTTGTTTGCTCCAAGTTGGTAGATTCTGTATTACAACACAGAAAAGAACAACCTCAAAAAAACCATATCGAACAAAACAACGTTAATAACAAGAAGATGAAAAGGGAGAAGGAAAAAGGAACCTTCAGTGTCTAAGAAAGCGAGGGGTGTGTGGTATTGTGGAAGAGGCTGTGAATAGGAATGTTGAATGATGAAAGATCTAAGTTCATGTTTGAGATAGTGATGTTGATTTGGGTATAGGGTTTCAAGCTTTTTCAACTCCTGTTTTGCTTGTTCTAATTCCATTAAGAAGTGTGTGGTTGTTGTGTTGTGTTAGTTAGTGATATGCTTCCACTTCTTTAATTTTAAAAGCATGTAATAAAATTAAAATTAAATAGAGTGATGTGATGTGATGGAAGTGGAAACAAAAGGCAGAAAAAGAGGGAGGGAAAACAAAAAAAAATAAAACAAAACATTAGTACTAATATTTCATTGGCATTAGTGTTGGGGTTTTAGACGTTGTAGATTTATGTCGGTTTTTGTTTGGGTTTCCAAAGTTTATTTTATTTGTTGGCTTATTGAATGTAGACTATGTAGTAGTTGTTGAGTGCTAAAAAGGACAACACATAAATTCCAGGGTTTATCTCTAGTCTTGGCAGTTGTCTACATTTATGTTTGCTTTTCTATCCAAAAAGTAAAGCACTTGAAAACGTGTCTCTTTTGTTTTCTAAATCATGGAGGAGAGCGTGTGTGAGGAATGTCCCAATATAAAATTATAAGCGACCCACATCTCATAATTCAATTTTGGATTTTTTATTTTTATTTTTAAATAAAACATCACAATTTTTGCCATAGAAAGTGATCAAAAAGGCATTGAAGATTCATTTGGATTGAAATGGATTTCATGCTTGTAACATTTGTCTACGAGACACAATTTGGTTCATTGACAAGTTCACAATAGATGTCACAATTGTTTGGCTCTAGCTAAAGTGATGACCGATATAATATTAGCAACTCACATTCATAAGGAATTATTCTATTTGTTTCAAATTAAAATACTATTTGATTTTTTCACATAAATTAAAAAAAAAAATTATTAATTATCGACTATTTAACAAAACATATAAATACATCCTAAATTATCCTTCAACATAAAATAATTTTACACTATCAAAAACATTTTCAAGTGATTGACTTTTATTTTTTTTGTCTAATCATTAACACTCTTTTTGATAGGTGGCGGAAAATAATTCATCAAATTAATTTTTTTTTTACAATTGTCAACTCAATTCATGGTTATTGAGAAAAGAAGGGAAAATTTGAATTGAAAACAAAATATTTTCTCTCTCATTTCCCATTCATATTTTTCTCTTACTTACCTAGGGGTGGGAATATGTCAGGTTGACCTATAGGGGCCTATGACCTAACATATATGAGGTTAGGTCATGTCAGACTTATTTTTTAAAAAGATCAAACTTAAATTTTTTCAAAAGTCTATTTAATTAAATAGATCAGACTTTAAGCTATTAAAAAAGCCTATAAAACCTTATAGGTATATATATATATATATATATATATATATATATATATATATATATATATATATATATATATATATATATATATATGTATATATAGGTTAATCTATTTGGAGTATATATATATATATATATATATATATATATATATATATATATATATATATATATAGATAAAATGGTTAAATAGAATGATACATATATGTATATATATTAAAAAAAATACTAAATAGGTCGGCCTATATATGCATATATAGGCCGATCTATAAGACTTCTTAAGTAATCTAGATTTATTGAAAATCATAATGAGAAATAGGCTTTCAGGCCAGACCAGACTTTTAAAAAGGTCAAGTCAGGCTAAAAAAATGAGCCTATAGTAGGCCACAGGGCAGGCTCAGGCCATATAGATTATCGTAGGTCAGGCTCAGACCTTATAAAGCCTAGCCTAACCTAGCCTATTTCCACCTCTACTCTTACCTTTCTTTTCTTAATTTCTTCTTCTTCTTTTCCTCCTCTTATTCTAGGTGTATAAAACTATTTATTTGTATTTAAAAAATTAATTAAAATATTTCAATCAAGCGGACTTTATTAATACAAAATATTTTTCTCTCTTTACTAATACCACAATAAAGTGGGTGAGTCATGTATTTCTCTGCAATTGTGTATCTCTCTTTGACCATGCAATTAATTAATTTGGTACATATCATAAATTAAATTTTTTTATTATTAATTAATTTTATATATTTATTCATCGTAGTGTTACCTTGAAAAATCTTAACGTATTCAAGCATGTGTAGTTAATGAAGATATTCCCATAAGCCAAGGGTAATCCTTTGAGATAAGGGTTTTTGGCTAAAAGTGTTTGGAATTTGGCTTTGTCGGACTGAAGAATTCTATGGCCAATAGGAGTATCAAGCCAAAATTTCGAAGTTGGGCTTTGTTGACCAAAAGGAAAAAACTGATACCAAATAACATAGTGCTGGAAAATTGGTCTAGTCGACCAAAAGTTAAAAGAATGAATGAAGTAGTCGAAGATGGTCTTGTCGACCAAAGGAATTCAAGACTTAGAAGATTTCTAAATGATTTAGTCTTGCCATAAGATAACGTCGAAGTAAGATGGAAGCGGGAAGATTCAAGCTTCGAAATCAACAGCAGTTACCAGCGATTTATATCCTGATTGAGCGCCAAAAAGGTGGCGAGATCTAGTGGAGCAGTTGTCTTAGTTTTTAACGTGATAATAGATCGTGTACATAGGCAGTTACATTGTAATCACTATAAATAAGAGATTTCATTGTAGTTTTTCGTGTGTTCACTTGTATTGAAAATCACTTGTCAAAACTCTGTATTTTCAAGCGTAAGGAAGCAAAGAGTGAGGAAGTATTTGATGTACGTGAATCACCATTTATATTTCAATGAAAATACTTTACTTCTCAATTGTCTTTTTCGAATACTTTACTTGTTTTCTATTTACATTTGAGCAATCTTATTACGTTGTTTTCTGCTTTGCGTACACAATTCAACACTTTCTGTCGGTCACGATTCACCAGTCAGTAAGTCTATTTTGTGCAAACACCTTTTGTTGGTCACGAGTCACCAGTCAGTTGGTCGAATTATAGTGTGGAAAGCTTTTAGACTTGTTCCCTTAGTCTTAGAAAACTGTTTATAGTACTAAGTATTTCGACAAAGCAGGTGTATCTTCAAAATTTTAGCACATATCTTAAGATCAATTGATCAGTCTTGTGAGTAACCCTTAGTTTTTAGGGCTTTGGGAGGACCAATGGTTGTTTATCATTTTCCACAGTAAACAAATTGGCACGCCCAGTGGGACCAGTGCTAAGTATTTTATGTTAAATGTTACAAGTGTATGAAACTTAGGAGTGAGAATTTAACCAAAGAGTATATTAAACCACCAACTAGGAGACGTACATCAAGGATGTCTAATCCTACAAACATAGACAAAATTTTATCACGAACTTTAAGTACTACAGATCCAGTGATTTCTCAAGTTGTGTTTTGCCTCCTTTGAATAATCCAACTGCTTCAGTGTCGACCGCGGTCTCTGCGCCCATTTCTCAAGCTCCACCGACGAGCCCAGGGCCTACGATGACTACCACTGAAATCCCGCATGTGCCTCATTTTGGAACTGCGAATCCTGTTTATGGAATGTCGTATTCCATGATGTCAGGATATCAGTCGACATAAAATGCAGCAGTAGTGTCAAATAATGTCCAAAATCTAAACTCTCCTTTACAAGGATCTACACCAGGAGAAAATGGAGGCAATAGAAATAGAGGAATGTCATCTCATCCAATAGTATTGCCTCTCACTAACACTTCAATAACAATATTAAGGCAAAAAATGGAATGATAGTAACCATGATTTGGTTAATATGTTAACCAATTAAATGAGGAATGTATTTAATCCCATAGTACAAGAGTTTGCTAAGAATAATAGGCAGTCAGGTGAAATAAATCAATAGGTGATTGCTCAATTAACATGTTTGTGTAACTTCTTAGGTGCTCCCCCAGCGTTTATTCGACAGGCGCCGCCAATTCGACTAGCTGCCCCGGGTCAAGTAGACATGGGGGCAATAGATGATGAAATTGTCCATCAGGGACAAGTGATAGTGCCTCAAAGGAATCTTGTAGTCGACCCACCTAGGGTATTAGTAAATCGACAACAAGAGGTTGATCAAATTGTTGATCAAATTCGACAAGAGGATCTAGCCGTAGAAAATAATCTAACCACTATTGCCGAAAGAATTATGGTTAGGAATATTCTTCCCCTTTGTCTGAGTATATCTTACAAATTGAAAAACCCTAGAGGATGGAAAATTCCTAAGTACACAAAATTTTGGGGAGAAATTGGGGAGTCGATAGTGGAACATATTGCTAGGTACTTGACTGAGTCTGGGGATATGGCAAACAATGAAAACTTACGGGTAAAACATTTCCCTCATCCCTTACTAAGGCAGCCTTCACGTGGGTTACCATTTTGCCTCCAAACTCGATTGACTCATGGACAAAGTTGGGAAAAAAATCCATGAACAATTTTATGAGGGGCATTCAAAAATTAGTTTGGTCGAATTGTCAAATATTAAAAGAAGGTTTGCTGAAACTATTGATGATTAATTAAATAGGTTCAGGTCGTTGAAATTAAGATGCTTTACTCAAGTGCCAGAACATGAACTTGTTCAAATGTCCGCTGGAGGTTTGCATTATTCTATTAGAAAGAAAATTGACCCAACCTTTGTGAAAAGTATGTCGCAACTAGCTGATAGAGTTCGACATTTAGAATGTCTGAGATTAGAAGAGGTCAGACATACTAAGGCTAAGGCTAAGAAAGTAAAAGTAGCCTACATAGATTATGATGACACAAATCCCATTTATGAGGCCGACTATATCTCGTCGACCGAGATAGAAGTCGACGTGGATGAAATGAAGCCAGAGCCTGCATATGAGTGTAAATCATTATTTCCTGCCAAAGGAAAAACACTGTCGAAAACAATTCAAAATTTCCAGCAAAAACTTATACTTTTGATGTCACTAAATGTGAAGAAATTTTCGATTTGTTAGTTAAATATGGTCAAATTTTAGTACCTCCAAGGGCTAAATTACCACCATTAGAACAACGACAAAAAAGAGGTTTTTGTAAAATCCATAACTATCTTGGTCACACAACTTCTCAATATTTTCTTTTTAGGGATCTTGTTCCGAAATCATTGCAGGAAGGTGACTAAAATTTGCTGCCAGGAAAATAAAGATTGATGATGACCCTCTTAGGCAAGAGGAGGCCCTGTTTCTCGAACCTGTCAACATCAACATGGTGGAAATTACTGAGTTACTTGATGATGATATGGTCGAGGAGGGTACTGGAGAAAGTCCCAATGTCGTATTAGCTGATGTGTACCCAAAGCCTGAGGAGGACCTGCTGGACTTTCTCTACTGCTGTAAGAATAAAGGTTCGCAAGCTTGCTTGTGCCCTAGATGCGGCGCTTTAACTTATAATATTGCTTCTAAATTTTTTCAAAAATTGCAGTTGGAAAAGGGCAAAGTCAAGATGTATAATCAGAAGTTTCCTGCACCAAAGTACCCAAGAAAGGCTGTGGGAAATTTCCACGATAAACTAGGGAGTTATATTCCTTCAGCAAGTGCTCCTAGAGGCACTTGGATCAAGCCCCGAGGAAGAATGGGGGCACCAACTGATGGTTCTATTTATAGAGATCCAAACAAAGGAAAGTCGGTTTTTAACTACTGACATAAGTTTAAGTCCGAAAGAAAAAGCCACATTTTTGAAAACTGTAACACCCCAAATTCTACCCGGAAAAATATAAAGAAAATCAGAGTATTTTTAATTTTTTTTTATACAACACATGGGATGCCACATTTCAACTTTAGAAACTCAAACATATCAAATACATAACACCTTAATTATCAGGGGATCACATCACACTTGCTTCAGCTTTTAAAACAAAACAACCTTTTATTTAATATGCAGCGGAAATTCATAAGTATTCAACTCAAGAAACTGATCATTTTTATTCAATTAAGACAACTTGAAACATCATAGTACTTTTGTTATTCAACTTAAAATACAACATCAATAACAACAACTGAAATGAAATAAACTAAACATCCCCCCGAGTGCTACGTATCAGAGCAACTAAACTGAATTGGACTAACAACAACTAAATTCTTCATTCTCGAATACCTGCACGTTACCAGTATAAAGGCAACAGCGAAATAAATGAAAGGGTGAGATATCTACCAATATAATTGAATTCGTGATAAATAATATATTAGAATGTAGATCATATAATTCACCGCTTCACATAATCCAAACAACACTTATATCGACAATACCAACAACGATTACAGCAACATATATACTAACAATTAGCAACGATAACAATTATAACAATTATATCACAACAACATTTCCAACGCAACATAACAACTATTTCACAACTTGTGAACAACAACAACAACCTAAATCAACCAACACATCAACATAACAACTATAATTATGCAACTTCGAAATGCGACTCAATTGTTCATATGCATGTGGTACCATTGGAGTAAAACTACCAACTTAGAACATTGCCAGTAATTTCGAGACACAAGGCATAAGCCTTCAACATTTTACCAATCCAGGACAACTTGGTGAGCATTCGCTCCAACATAGAAATTGTCAATCCAGGCCAACATTTTGCCAATCCAGACCAACTTAATAATGCAATGTATGTCATGCGACCTCAACCTCAATCACAAAATCACGACAACGCAACAACAACAACACACGACAACGACAACATAACAACTAGTCAACTGCAATTCAACATTGGCCATAGGCCTACAACTTAGTACAAGTCAACATTGGCTAAAAGCCTACAACATAATCAACATATCAACGTAATTAATAACAACTCATCACTGGCTAAAAAGCCTACAACTTAATATCAACGGGTCAACAACAATTCAACACTGGCTAAAAGCCTACAACTTAGTAATAACTCAACATTGGCCAAAAGGCTGCCAATTTGTAACAATTCGACATCGGCTAAAAGCCTTCAACTTAATAATGTCAATACTATTATTATAAGTCTTATTAATACCACTTGCTTCCAACACATACACTTAGTAACTCACTACTAGTTACTACATTAATCTCTTACCAACTAATACTATTTCAATGCTATCACAAAACCTCGGTTAACCAAAACATTGTCCGTTAACTTCAACTATTTTGTTTTTGTCAGTATTCATCGAATCTAGATAATCCAACTAAACCAACTTAATTCAATTAAACACCATTCAACCATATTGTCACTTCATTAATAAACTTTTTACCAATCTAACCACTTATCTTAGTTGATTATTATGACACAGTACTTCAATTCCTTCAAATTCCAGGTATTGGCTATATCGCTTACAACTACCCACATACTAATCGGAATTATTTCCAATCGATTCCGATATCATTCCTTACTAATCACCAGTAATATCTTACTCATAAAATCCTACACCAAGTTCCCTAATTAAAGTGTTTAAATTGGGCAGAATTCAAAGACATAATGAAATTCCTTTTGAACATTACTGGGAAATGATGATGAACTAATTGGTAGACTTAGACGAAATAAGGTTGCACGCTTTAGAAGTTTTAAGAAGGCAAAAGGAAAGAGTAGCTAGAGCATACAACAAAAAAGTTAAAGATAAGTTGTTTGCAATTAATTATTTAGTTTGGAAAGTTATACTACTAATGGATAAAAATAATAAGTCATTAGGAAATTGGTTACCACATTGGGAGGGACCATTTCTAATTCTACAAGTGTTTTCAAATAATGCTTATGAAATTGAAGAATTAGCAGAAGATCGAAGAATCTTAAAAGTAAATGGAAAGTACTTGAAAAGGTACATGCCATGCTTGCAAGAGGTTCGAATCATATTAGAGTAACAAAAATAAAATAAGCATTAAGCCAAAATGGTACAGAGAATAACAACTTGCCAAAATGGCTTTGTTCCAAACATTACAACATTTGAATTAAATACAAGAAGTCTTATAAAAAATACACATCAAATTAGAAAGGAGAATTTTGCTTCAGTTTGGAAAATTTTAGCTTGGACAGGTTCATTTTGCACTGAGCAACAACCTTAACACCTTCGAGAGTATCTATTTCTCTGTTGATGCGTTCAGTAAGTTCCATTTGTTCAAGACTCTTCGAGACAAGGGTATCAAGTTGTTTTGTGTCAACAGTTTTGAGGGCGGCCTGTTGGTTTCGAGCACCTTCAATTTTCTTCTTGAGCCCTTCGATTTGAGACTCCCAGAGAAGAATTGACCTCGTGAGGATATCATTATCAGCCTTTGTTTGTTTTTGAGAAAGCTCCATTGCTTCAGCCTCTTGAGAAAATTTAGAAGCCTGATCATAAACAACAGTTAAAGCTTGACGCTTAGATCGAATTTTAGATTCAGCATCATTTTCTCTATTGTATCCGTTGCTAATTTGATCAAGTAAGACCTGCAAGTCATAGTGCATTTCGCCTACTTCATTAGGGAAAGTAATGAGGTCTATCTGGCCAAGTAGCTTCTTCATGGCATAATAAGCCATAGGGTCTTTTTTCAAAGCAACAAATACGTCAACTTAGAGAATGGTCTTTTTCACCTGTAGAATAAGTTGATCATAGGAGGCTTGAGGTGAAACATTGTTCGATTGATCCGAAACCTCAGATTGGCTTTTCCAGAAGGCGAACCCCTCTTTGCTAACATCATTTTCACATATTGAAGGGGGTTATTTTTCTTTAGTTCCTCTTTCTTTTCTTCAGTTAAGACTGAGGGATCTTGGCTTTGGACTTGAGAGGTACCAACAGGCGTAAGTTTCTCTGTTTCTTTCATTCGTTCATCTTGCACTACCTCTTCATCAACGTATTTTGCAAAGTAGTGACTAACGGTCTCTGCTTCGCTGTCTACCTCTGAGTCGTCAACGAAACGGACTCTTTTAGGAGAAGAATCACTAGGGCTCTCCTCGTTGGGAATTTCTTCTTCAGCAGTCCTTTTGTCAGTTTGTTGAGGCCCTTTTGGGGAAATTTTAGTTGAAGGCAAAGTTTCTTGCTCATCGGGAATTTCGTTGATTTTAGGATGATGTACATCAGTTGAAGAACCCTTATTCAGGGAAACGCCACTAGAATCTCCTTGTGGTGAAGAGGCGACAGGAGTTGGAAGAATTTCTTGTTATGCAGCGGAACTTGAAGGAAGGGTTAGTATACCCTGCAAGTAGATTAAACGTAAGTATGAATAATTAAAATTTTAATTTGACTTCGAATGTTTTACATTGGATTTACCTTTGGATTGTCGCTCAAAACATTTCTACCAATGTGTTCCAAAACTAGGTTTTCAGAGGATTGAGTTTGAGGAGGAACAATCTTAGTTTGAGTCTGGTGATGGACAATCTTTATTTCGACACCAGGCTGAGATGTTCGTTGATAACCACCAACTAATTTTTTGCTCTTCTTTTTCTTTCGAGGTGTAGAGGCAGAGGGAGAAACCTCCTCTTTCTTATTTGATTCGTCCCAATCAGTGGTTGGGTATGTGTGCTTCCTTTTCTTTGGAGATTTAGGAGGTAGATCGCTAGTCTAAAGACACGGGACGAAATACTTAGCAAAAGTAGAAATGGAGATTGATGGAAGAAAAAACAAGGTAATACCTTTTTCGTCTTCTTTTTCTCTAAAGTATCATCTTGTTTGGGGGAAAGATCATTAGTAGAGTTGGTTGGTTGTTTCGAAGTACTGGTCGAACTTGCTTTGGTGGTAGTTTTTTCTTTCTTAACTGCTTTTATCTCAACAGCTGAAAGAAGAAATATTAGTCGGTCGAAATAAACATAAATATAGAAAGAAATTGAAATAATCCATAAATCCTTCGGTTCCTCACCTTCACGCTTTTGAGACATAAGAGAGATAGATGATAAATCATAGCGAAGGAAACCTTTGAAACTTTCCAGATCACACTTGGCTTATGTTACCCTTTGGGCAGGCTTTTTAGCATCATTTTCATATTTGTGAAAAGTATTCCCACAGACAAACCAGTCTGGGTAAGGAGAAAAAAAGGCGAAATCCAGTTCTGAAATAGGTAGGTTATGAAACCTTGGCGGTTGAAATCGAAAAGCCAATATGTACCTATCTTCAGGTTTTATAGAAGGAGGAAAATTGAATTTTGAAAGTTGTTTTTTAAATTTTTCCTCCAAAGTTTGTGCTGCTTCAAAAACAGTTCGATGAAGATGCATGGGATTATAGACAATTTCAAAGTATTTCGGGAACGCCATGATTTCTTTGATATGTGTGAACCTACCTTTCTTGATGTGTTCCTACACAAGGGAAAATGCTTCTGTTAGGTGTTTGTTGATTTGAATGGTGTCGAACATGCTATTTGAATAATATTTGTCCCACCAAACATGAAAGTCTTTTGTTAAGTAGAAAGCAGGTTGGAATGGAGTAAGGGTGAAGTCAACAAAGTTGGCATAAATATCCCGGTGAGTTTTGATATCTTTGACAACATAATTCGCTCCCGCTACGCAGACTTCTCACTTTCGATTGAATAGAAGCTCATGAAGAAGTTGACATAACCCAAATTGGCGTGATACAAAGTTGGACTGATAGGCCAACATACAGACGTGGCTTTTAACTGGCATAATCCTAGAAATTATAAGTCTAGGATACAAGAAAGCACGCCATTTGTTTTGGACTTCTTCCTCCTCGAGAGCTTTTTCAATATGCATGGTGAACCAACGAGGACCATTAGGTCGATTTGCAAATGGGGCCATCGAAGGAAGGAATTTGTGCCTTTTCGAGAACATCATCATGTAGTTGGTGAAGCAGGTGCTGAAAGTTTCTCTATCATCACATGGAGTCAGTTGTAACAGTCTGGTGCCTTCAATGGTTCGATTGATAATGTTATGGGTCTTTTTCATTAATTGTGTCAGAGGTTCGAAGCGATGACTCGATGACTCAAAAGTGGCATTTAACCACAATTGGAGAAGCCAAAAAGGGCCAGCAAGGAGAAGATTCGTGCTATCTTTGTAGTTTTTCAACTTAGATACAACATATACTAAACTCTCATCTAAACCCACTAGTAGCAACTCACTTAAACATATCTTTAGACCATGATGAAGTTGATTGGCTAGAGTTATAAACCTACTAGCTACTTGTAGAGATTTACAACAAAAACATATTTTGATAGCCATAAGGCTAAGAAGGCTATATGTTCTACGTCAGATACTTCTTCTCCATCATTGTGATAAAGGTTTATGTAAGTGGAAAAGCTAGCATTTTTAACGTCGAAATCAATAATTTTTCCACATCTTCCCTAGGATCAAAGTTTTCTCCAATAGGAGAAAGTCCAGTGATTGCAGCGATATCATAAAATGTAGGAGTTATCATTTCACAAGGGAGATAAAATGTGTTATAAGTAATGTCCCAGAAGTACAAAGATGCTAATAATAAAGGTTAACTATACCCAAATCCTAGTTTCGACATTTGGGTCAAATCGAGAATACATAACGCTTCCCAATCTTAATATTTTTTCTTTTCGATTTTTTGAAATCCAGTTTAGGTATGATTTGTCCAAAGAAGGGCATGATCGAAATTATTTGAAATTATCAGTGATATAATCAAGCTGGAACACCTTTCTCTTAACTTTAGAAATTACAGAAGTACCTTCTTGAGACGTTTTACTTTTAGAGGTTTGAGTAACTTTTACTGCAGAATCATTGTCTTTCTTCTTTATCAGATTCATTTTGTTAGCTATGGATTTTGTTTCATGATAGACAGGAAAAAATTCTATTGATTTCTCTAACCGTTCTGTGGAAATCAAAGGTCCCATAAAACTTAGGGATTTTCTAGATAATGAAGTAGGAATGAGTACCTGGGAAGCATAGATGGCCTTTTATTCTTGAGTAAATTTGGGAGTTGTGATGAATTCTTGATTCCCATAAGTAACAACTTGACTCACGAGTTCTGTTTTTAAAGTCTTAGAGTTCTTGTTCTTGGATGATGACTGTGGTTGAGCAGATGGCATTGTTAAAAAGAGAAGAGAATTTTTCTGATGAGTTTTCTTTGAAGAGAGAAAAATGGGTTTCCAGAATTTGTTTGAAGGATGAAAGGTTGAAGAAGGTAAAATGTTTAAAGTGAAGGTTGAAATATTTATAAAGTGTTGGAAGTTTTGAAAAGTTTTGACCTTTGAGAAATGAAAGGACACGTGTAGTTGTATTAGTGAACAAAAAGAGATGTGGCTTTTTTAAATCTTAGAAACCGATAGCTTTTGAATGATAATGATTGATAATAACTACTACTTGCACGTTTGAGTTCATCATGGATAGCTATGACGTCATATACAGTAAAGTCATCATGGACATTGAGCTCATCAAAATCACACATATGATTCAAAAATGAGCATTTCTTTATGTATCGAAATACATATTTTCGAGGGGCAATTTGTTGGCTGGTGATTTCGATGGACAAGCTGGTTCAAAATGGCGGGCTTTACTCTGGTTGGGCTTTTGTTCGAATGAAGAAAATAAGGTCCCATTGCTATGTTTTCGTTTGAAAAGGGGGAAATTCGAATTGGATGTGGCCGTTGAAGTTCAAATTCGAGATACATTGAAGGATTAGCGTTTACATCAGGTGAGGATTTGAATTCAAATTAAGGCGTTATTCGTGGAAGCTAGAGAATTCAGAAGACATGCACTCTTCGAACGTGGCATCATTTTAGAATGAGACCGTTATGGTCGAATTAGTATAAATAGAAGTCTTAGTGTTAGGATTTAAGTGTGTTCATTTTGTACAAAAAATCACATATACTCAAAATACCAAGTGTTAAGGGAAACGAGTTTGCAGAGCAATGTACGTATAGAAACACCATCTTTACTTTCGAATTAATCAAATTTCTTTACCTATAAAGTCATTCAAATTCCAATTATTCCTTTATCTTTCCAATCAGAGTTTGTATCTTTCGAAGTGTTTTACATTTCTTTACTAAATCTTTGATATTTCGTTTACAAACCATTTCGCATTACTTTACAAGATTCTTTATGTTTCGATCAAGTTTTGTTATCACTTTTTAGTTGAAGTCTTTATTCCCTTAATCGAATTTATTTCTATTCACGTTCTCAAAGATTCTTAGTATTTAGACAAAAGATGTTAAACATAAGTTCCAATACAAGTTTAAACACCAAAACTTAGACACATATCCTAGGATCAATCTAGTCGATCCTGTAAGTCATCAAAGATATTATTAATTTGAAAGACTAGCGACCGTTTACTAGAAATCACTATAAACAATAGGTTAGGAGGAATCTCAGACACATTTTTCAGGGGAGTCCAATTCCTTCTCAGCTTCGTCGCAGAACAAATGGCCGCGGCAAGTTCACGTATATTGATCTAGATGTTTTTTAGAAAAAGGATACCAGAGACAAAGTAAAGCCCAACTACTATTTTGGTGACTAAGATCATATATCAGTTCAAGGAGTTTTATCACATACAAAGTGTCATATATTGTAGTAATAGGAGGATATTTTGTAAGGTAGTTATGTTTTGATAGAAGAGATCTTGGAAATATTCTTGAACCATATCCAATTGGTGAGACTCCGGAAGTTGCCAAGGCTCCTGTAGCATTGTTCGAGATTGGAATCATGTTAGTTTTGTAGGCCACAATTGTTCTCTATCTGTCCTGTCATTGTCGTATTTGTAATAGTGGTGGGGATTTTTCTTTGGAATTTCGTGTTTAGGGGGATGAGAGTTATTGAGCTATTGTATGTAAGAATAATCAGTTCGGTGTTGGTTTAATTTGTACTTCTTATGCATGATTAAATCTTATAATACATTTGCTTTTTCAAAAAAATAATGATTAAAAAAAACTTTCATTAGGTGACACGTGACACAATCAGGACTTTACAGTAACAAGAGGATTAAGATAAGGAGATCCCTTATCTCCTTTCTTATTTGCAATTTCACTAGGGTTATTCGAGGGATTTCGAGTCAATGACATTGTTTTTTTTTACTCTCTCTGTCTCACATTATAGGACGTTTTGTCACTTTCACATGAATTAAAGGACGTTTTGCCACTTTCACATGAATTAAGAAATATAATTATTACTTTATGAGAAAGTGGAATGAAGTACTCCCTCTGTCTCAAAATAAATGTCTTTTAGTCATAAAAATTTGTCTCAAAATAATAATCTATTTACTTTTTCAATGCAACTTTTACCAACTTTACCATTTATCTACACTTTTTTTAAGATATGACAATATATAACAACCAATAGTAGTTAAGAGTAATTTTATAAAAATACTATTTTTATTGACTCAATCATTACTTTTCTTAATCTTTTCTTAATCTGTGTGTAACAATTTTAAACGACTTTTATTTTGAGACAAAGAGAGTATAATTTTACAAAAATTTCCTTCAATAATTACATTGGAAATCAAAATTAAAAGAATAGAAAGAAGAGAGAGAAATAAGTAGTAGAAAATATATTAGATAAAAAGTCATTAGTGATGTATTGAGATTGTAAAGTGACTTATAATTTATAATGTATGAGAAACGTTTTTGGCAAAAATGACATCATCTTGGCGGGGGGGTTCTTGGTCAAACTTATGGGCTATGAAAGCAATTAAATCTACCATAGTATAGTTCAAGGCAACTTAGTGAGGTAGAAATACAAAGTAAAAACATGCTGAAATAAAATAACTGAACAAAAATGTTTCCATAATAATGTTTCTTTATAAATGAAAAACACAAACACCAATAATTTCAACTTCATCCTTTCAACAATCCATCAACCCTAACATTGTCTGTTATAGACAACAATTCCATACAGCCATTCCAAACTTCATGCATATTAGTAATTACTACCATAGTTCAAGGGTGAGGTAGAAGTACAAAGTAAAGACATGCAGGAATAAAATACCTGTACAAAGTATTTCCATAAGAATGTCACCAACATGAGTGGTTTCAACTTCAGCCTGTTAAGAATCCATCAACCTTAACATTGTCTCCTCTAGACAAGAATTTCATACAAATAGGTGGCTTCACTCCAGCAAGAGCAAGAAAAGAGCTAGGAAGTGCCCAAATTCCATCTCCACAAATCAACCCGGAAGCAACGGCTGATCCAAATGCATCGGCTTTAGCCCTATCAAGTTTCTGCCAAATGAACAATATCAAGCTTCCAACACACATATCGATGGCAAAGTAGCTTCCAATGTAAAACGGTATAGCCATAGCCATAGGTACAGGAATAAACTTGGCATATTTCTTTCCAGCTAAGTCACGAGCAAGATTAATCACTATGGCTGCAGCGAAAATCCATAGCAAAGTGAGAGGCAGTTTTTGGGTAATGCTGAGAATCCGTCAACACCTAATATTGCCATGTTTCGGTATACTTGAGCGTAAGGTGCAGGATATGCTGAACCAGGTTCACCAAGTGATGGAAAGGCGTTGTAGAAAAGCCAAAAAACACATGGTGATATAACACATCCCATAGTCGTTCCAATAACTTGGCTCACAAACATGGATCTTGGGGAAGCCAAAGTCATGTAACCTGTTTTGAAGTCTTGCATAAGATCAGAAGCTGTGGAAACAATGTTCATCATGACACCACATGCTGCTAAACCCGCTAGGACTCCGCCGTTAGAAGATCCTGCCCAAGCACCAATAGTGAAGATGGCCAATTTTCCGTAGGTCGATGCAAGGGACCAATCCGTTAGTCCACAACCATAAGCATTGCAAAACGCTAGTGCTGGTGCAATGATGTAAATGCAAACTATGTAATACCACTTTAGTTGATGGAAAATGTGGGGGATAGTGACGATTGAGATGACTCCAATTATGACATAGCCTGCAATTGCGAACCATGATGGAATTTGATCTCTGAGAAACATCTCGGTTCTTCGCCTGTCATCGTACGAAACTATTTGAGAGAGAGGATCATTTGGATCATTGGATTGTACTCCTTTGTCTTTTATGTTCCACTGATTATACAAACCCATAAGAGTGCGGCCTAGAACTTTCACAAAGTTGTATAAACCATCACCAAGAATCATTGCTATGGCTACGAAAACCTATGGTTCAAAGAATATCCAATTAGAAAACCAAATGCATATACCAATAAAGATCTATTACATCATAATATATCATGTCTAAATAGTTGTTGTAAGCCTACCAATCTAAAAATAAAATAGAAACAAAAATGTGGAAAGTGAACATACTTTGTAACCTTGAAGACCATGTAAGCTGCTTTGTTTGAGATCAGCAGCATACCAATCTCCTTTTTTACCATCAATGAGAGGCCACATGACACCCCATGAAAGAATTCCACCAACCAGAAGAGATACATTGATTATATATGGACATATCATCCCAACTCCCACATAGGTTGCAGAAAAATCAAAGTAAAACCTGTTATTACGTACATACATAAAGAAAAGGAATTAAAAAGTTGCCAACACATCATGCTAACACCATAAAGTTAAGAAGCTAGAAGTTTCATGATTTCGGCCAATAAAGGAGAGTGACATACATGTGTTGATAGGCTTCTAAACCAAATGTTGGAAAACTTGCAAATCCACAAGCATCACCAGCAGTGAAAAACCATTGGAAGAAACCCCACGCGAAGCTAAATGAGAAGAATTTTCCAAGTGCTTGTACTTGTTTCTTTGCTAGTTTAGCACCTTCTGTTGTATGAAAACTATTGATAAGATGAGCCGTTGCAGTTCCACTTGGATATGTCAATTTGAAGTCAATAATCATAATCTACAACAACCAACCAAATAGCTTAATTACAAAAGTCAGATACAATAATTGTAATTTACATTATAAATATTTGATGCAATTAGTTAGTGTACCTTTCGGAGTGGAACCACCGAAAAGAGGCCAAGAAAGCTAACAACAAATAGAAATGAAATCATCCATCCTAAACCAGGAATTTTAGTATTCATGGCACCTCCTGATTCTGGAATTTGTTTTGCAATAGTTGGACTCATTCCAAACAAGTAGCTACCAAACCCACCTACACAAACAAATCATCCTTGCATCAGAATTGCAATTAACTATTAGAGTATATCAAATATTTATCCAACAAAGAGTTCATGTAGAAACTAAGATTCTACTCATTCCAATGAAGAATCCACATTGAAGTAAAACAGTAAAATAACATATACTAGTATTATACAATAAAATATATTAGCTCATAATTCAAAATATACAATTTTCAACAAGCAGCAGAAAGGTAAAGGGTCCACCGAGCACAAACAAAAACACACGATTTGGAGATGTCACTATCCTCGGAGGGACCCACCCGTGATACACTGAAAAAAAACACATGCAAATCCCAAAAACCAGAAACAAACACATGCAAATACCAAAGTCAGACGCATGCAAATCCCAAAAACCAGAAACAAACACATGCAAATACCAAAGTCAGACGCATGCAAATCCCAAAAACCAGACAACAAGCAAATCCCAAAAACCAGAAACCCAGTAGCTTCAATTGCATTGAATTTAAAGATGATGAATAAAAATGAAAACTTAAGACAAAAAATAAAGAAAGTGATGAATAAATTGGATGAGATTATTACCACTGAAAGCAATGCCACTTGAAGCAACAACACAAGTCTGAATAACAGTATTCTCCTGTCTGGTAAAGGGTTGATTAAGCATACCAGCTTTGGCAAGCAATTTAGTCCAAGTTTTCACAAAGAAGAACCCCAACAACCCAGCGGAAACATTGAGAGAAGGAATAATACCAGTGGTAAGATTAAGCTTCATCACAATGAACGTAAACAACACGGACAAAACCAAACTCACGAGCAAAGCCCTAACCGTAACCTGTCTCTGCCATGCAGGCACTGATTTTCCTTCAAACCCTTTCTCAACCGAGATCTCCTGAGTCTCATCGTTGGGATCTCCTGAAGCAGTCACCATTTCGTCGCGGCCTTCAACGTCGCCAGAGACGACGCGTCTGTGGGGTTGGGTGGTCATTTGTTGATGATGATAACAGAATAATATTAACGTTGGAAGATGATGATGAATGTGGTTACGTGATCTGTGAAGTGTTTGATATTTATATTGAGATTGTTATTCTTGTTGTTGAACTGTGGCTCTCGGTGTCTATAGCTGTCGCTTTCCAGTTGTTTGTTTTTTCCTTAGGTTGACCGGTTCTTTATTAGTGGTAATTAATTAATGATATTTATTGGTTAATTAATGAATTTGGACAGTAGGATTAGTAATAACTATAACAATAGTAACAAATCTTGAGTTTGCTGTAATTATTTCTCAACCAAAATTTTCTTTATTTGGACAGAATCACAACCAAATCACATTTTCATTTTGTTAACCAAATAATAATAACAAATAAAATAATATAAGATGTTTTCTCCACCTCAATTCAAACCGAAAAACCATTTGTACCAAAAAAAAAAAACCGAAAAACCATTTCTATGCAATCCATAGTATTATTACCAAAGTTGTGATGTATTAATTACTCTTTTATTGCTACATAACAAGTAATTTAATTTACAAAAAGATCAGAATGAATCTTTTAATTTTTAATATTAAGATTTTACCATTTAATTAATTTTATTTATATTTTATATTTTGTATTTTATGTTTATGGTAGTCGGAATATACTAATATTTGATAGGTTAATTTTTATATAAAAAAAAAAATTATCTTATTTTATTTATACAATTTTTTAATTTATGTAAAATATTTAAATAAATAATTTATTTAAAAATATACCATATTTAAGTTAAAATTTTACTTTATAAATACTTTGAAAAAGAAGAAGATCTTATCTTAAAAAGTTGAAATGTATCTTATATCTTTTATATATAGAAATTGTTAATTTCTTATTTACGCCAAAATCAAAGATAATTTTGTATTTTCTTTTATATATATATATATATAAAGAGAGGAAGGATCAAATTACACCCGAAGAGTTACACCATGAGTTACACTCGCTCAAAAACGTCGCTTTGAATTGATATTTTTTAAAATCAACCGTTGGATTAAAACATATTATCATATAGATCATACCATAAAGTTTGAGATTAATATATATATATATATATATATATATATATATATATATATATATATATATATATATATATATATATATAATTACCCATTTTTGTTTCAATATTTTATCTATAACTTTATATATTCATTATTCTTTATCCCACTATTCTACTAACTATCATTTATTATAATAATTTATTATTATTTTATATATAGAAGTTGTTAAGTTTTCCATTTAATTTGTTTTGTCAAAATTAAGAATAATTTTGTGTTTATATATATTATTTATTATTTATCATAATTCTTATATCTATTTTTTTAATATTTTATTAATAATTTTATATGTTCATTATTATTTATCTCCACTATCCCACTAACTATCATTTCTTATCTTAATGTATTATTATAGTACTAAATATTGATAGTTTTATATTTTCATATGTGTAACTTTTGACATCAAAATATGGATAACTTTGTATTTTCTTATATATTTATTAATTATTATTTATCATAAGAACTGCCTACTTTTGTTTAAATATTTTACTTGTAACTTTATATATTCATTAATATTTATTTTACTATCCTCCTAACTATCATTTTTTATATTAATTTATTATTATTATTATTATTATTATTATTATTATAAATTACAATCTTATTTATTATTTCTCTAATGTAATTTTTGTTGTCAAAATTAAGATAATTTTATATTTTCATATATTTAGCTGTCGAAAGCTAGTATGAAGAAAGAGTTGTAGACTTATGATTTTTTCATGTGACACGTACAAATATTTCATCCACATGGATCTAAAGGGTGTTTAGGAGGAGCAGTGGCACACAACACCAATTTTTTAGAGACATTAATTTTTTTTAGGGTTAATACCTATTTTTTCCCTGTCATATAGGGTACTTTTGAAAAATCCCCCTGCAAAAAAAGAACTTGCATGGATTCCCTCAACTTTTTGAAAAAGTTTGTTTTTAAATCTTGGTCAGGCCACATCACTAAAAATGATGATGTGGCATCATTTTTTATTTAGTTTAATTCAAAAGAAATGCCACATGTGTGCAGGGGCTGCTGGAAAGACGAAATTGTCATTTAGTCTTCATCAAAAGTTAGTGAATTTAACAAAGGCATTCATCATTTTCATTTTAAACCCTAACTATTTGAAATCACAATCCAGTTCTTGGTCTTCGTTTGTTCGTTCATCTCTCGTCTGGAACGGCTACCAGTGTTAGCTTCTCTTGTTTCAAAAGGTAAGTTTCTTATGGTTAGTTACGATGATGTTTATTTCCTTATGATGCCCGACATGCAATCTTGCTTTCTGCGAATAATAATTTCTTGGAGTCTTTGTATTTGCAGAAATGGGGGTCTTTTCAGTCATATTTTACCATGGGGAAAACTTTGTGCAAGACAATCATACGTTTTACAAGGGAGGGAGTGAAATCATTGTACAAGGGCAAGACTCTGATAAGTGGAGTTTTTTTTAAAGCAATTAGCTTGGTTAAAGATTGGAGTTACGATGGATTTAGGCTTTGGAGGAAGATTCCAAATGTGGACGGAGTCTTTACCCTCTTTGTTGATGATGCACAAGCTGGAGAAATCGCTAATCACATCATGTCTTCTAATGTTGATGGCCATATATGGGTAAAACATGGTGTTCAAGACATGATGACCAAGGTGTTGAATCCTGATTTTGACAACATTAGTGACTTCAGTGAAGATGATACCGCTGATGATGATTATGATTGAGGCATAATCTTTGATGACAATGAAGAAGAAAGGGCATGTGAAGTAGAAGAGGAACAATTTGAGGAAGTGCAAGTTGAATTACCAGTTAGTGGGAATAGGGTTGAGGTAAATGGTAAGTCTATGAAATACAAGGTTATGGGATCCAAGGATCCCAAAACGATGAAATCTATTTACAAGGGGTCCAAAGTGAATGTTTTGGTTCCTAAAATTGTGTTGGGATCTAGTTCACAGAGGAATGAAACTAATTTTGGAAGTAGAAAGGTGGACTATGATAGTGAGGAACTGGTTAGCTTAGATCCCGATGAAAGTGACAACAATGACAAACAACCCAAGCCAAAGTACGAGAAGTTCAGAGGTGAGTTGCTCAACAAGGACTTTTAATTCAAATTAGGTATGGAATTCAAATCTCTGTCTGAATTTAAAGATGCAATTAGAGAGTGGTCAGTTTTAAATGGAAGAGAGATAACATTTGTTAAGAATGAGAGTTATAGGGTTAGGGTAGAGTGCAAGAGTAAATGTGGTTTTTTATCTTCGTGTAGCAAAGTGGGTGACAGACACACCTACCAAATAAAGACTTGGGTGGGAACACACACATGTGCAAGGGTATTAAATAACGAAACTGCCAATGTCAAGTGGGTATCTAAGCTTGTTGTGGAAAAGAGAAAGTCATAGGAAAAAGTTAAAGTTTCTGAAATTATGTCTGAACTAAGGCAGAAATACTCAATTGGCATAACCAAAGGGAAGACTTGGAGAGCTAGATCCATGGCAGAGGAGATTATTGAAGGAGATGCAAAGGAACAATTTAACAAGCTATGGACTTATGCAGCTGAGTTGAAGAAACACTGTGTTGGGAATATAGTGAAGATTAACACTGAGAAACCAGTGTCAATCCTACCACCAAGATTTAGGAGATTTTATTTCTGCTTTGATGGTTGTAAGAAAGGGTTTACTGAGGCATGTAGACCCTTTATTGGAGTGGATGAGTGTCACCTTAAGACACAGTATGGGGGGAAGTTACTAGTTGCAGTGGCAATGGATCCAAATGACCAATATTATCGTTTGACATTTGGTGTAGTAGAGACTGAAACAAAGGATAGTTGGAAATGGTTTATGTAGTTACTTATGGAAGACATTGGGGTTGAAATAAAGTAAGTCTTTGTATCAGATCAACAAAAGGTAATTTTTTTTATGTTTTCATTTTTATGTTGTGTGTTTATGTGTTTATGGGTTAAACTATTCTTTTGTCTGTGTGTTTATGGTTTTCAGGGTCTTGTAAGTGTCTTTGAGGAAATGTTTGAGCAAATTGAACATAGAATTTGCCTCAGACATTTATATGTCAATTTCAAGAAGAAATTTGGTGGTGAATCTGCAATAAGGGACCTATTGATGGAGGCTGCCAAAGCTACATACTTTGTGGCCTGGGAGAAAAGTATGAATAAGCTCAGAGTACTGGATAAGAAGGCATGGGAGTGGTTGATGGGAGTGCCTACAAAGTTATGGTGTAAGCATTCCTTTAGCTTTTACCCTAAGTGTGACGTGCTCATGAATAACTTAAGTGAATCCTTTAATAGTATAATTTTACAAGCTAGGGATAAACCAATCCTTACAATGGTAGAATGAATTAGGAACTATTTAATGAGTAGGATTTCCAATAGTCTAGTTAATCTTGACAAATGGAAACACAATGTTATGCCTAATCCTAGGAAAATATTAGATAAGGAAACTCTGATGAGTGGAGAATGGCTGCCAACATAGAGTATGGGTGAGTTATGGCAAGTGCATCATCCATATAATGGGCTCCAATTTGCTGTTGATCTTGGGAAAAAAAGTTGTACATGTGGATTTTGGGACCTTGTGGAAATACCTTGTAGACATGTTGTATTTGCAATGCAATTTCAAAATTTGAACCCTGAGACATTTGTTGATCCTTGTTACATGAGAGAGGCCTACAAAACATGTTAGGAAAACAATGTTGGCCCAATCAATGGTATGAACATGTGGCCTACTGTGGATGTTGAGAACATGTTACCACCTCAATATAAGAAGGGGCCTGGCAGACCTAAAAAATTAAGGTTTAGAGATCAAGATGAAAGTGGATCAAGGATGAGGAGGATTGGTGTAACTTATAGATGCACAAAATGTGACAAATTTGGCCATAACTCAAGGAAGTGTAAGAGCAATGAACAAGATCCCAATGGATTGAAGAGAAAGGTAATAATAAATGCTTCTTATCAATACTTATGATTTGTTCCTATAAAAGTGTTCTTAAATGTACTTGTAATTTGTGCAGAGAAAGACACCAAGGAGCAAACTCTCTCCATCTGTTGCACCAACTGGAGGAGAACCTGAGTTAAATGCTGGAAGTGCCCAAGAAATGGCAGATTTTGAGTTAGATGTGTTGCTTGATGACATAACGAATGACTTTGAAGAACAACAATCACAAGTTGTTAATCCAACACCTGAGCAAACTCAGCAAACTGGTCAACCTGAACAAACTGCACCAACTGTGCAAACTACACCTTTTGCATCAACTGATAAAGTTGAGCAAACTGCATCTACTGTGCAAACTGCATCACCTGCAAAAAATACTGCTAAAAAAAAGGTCCTGCTAAGAAGCCTAATCAAAAGATGAAAATAAGGTGCAGTGAGAGGTTGAAAATGGTTAGGAATGCAAAAAGAATTGGTGGGCCTGGTTCAACTTCAGATGCACCTATGGTGTTTGATGATGCATCAGAAAAATGGGTGGACATTGCAAGGAGAATGACTCAGTAGTTTGTTTATCCTTTATCTGTCATTTTGTTAAGCACATAATGTGTCATCTTTTGTTAAGGAGATTGACTCTGTTATGATACTAGCTGATATGATATTATCTACCATTTTGTAACTTGTTTTGTAAGGCCAATTTTACTGACTTTTAAGTTTGGTTGTAATGTTGTTCAAAACTATTGTGATATGTTAAGATCAAGGTTTATTTATAATGTTTATGAAATATGTGCCTAATCAGAATGCCTAATATTCAAAACTGTTGTAAGCACATAATGTTTATTTATCATGTTCTAAACTGTTATGCACAAGGTTTACACAGAATGCCTAATCAAACACATGACAGTCTACACTAAACAACTCACAATTTCTACCCTAAATCATAATATGTAGCTTAAATTACATAAACTCCAAAAAACCCAAAAAGAACTTAAAATTGATGATTTTTCTTGATTGAACACTTAAGTTAACTGATGTTTGACAATTTTTGCGAAGTGGTTTGATTTTATAACAATGGGGTTTGAGAGGGTTGGGTGTTTTGCATGTTTTGGTTGTGTTTGAAAAAAAAAATTGTAAAGAAATGGGAAAAGACAGTGCGCCTTTAAGTCTTAACACGAATCAGAAATATACATCTGGTTGCAACCAAAAATTTAATTTTGATTCCTATATGACTTGAACTTGAATTCCAAATTCATGTTATTGTGTGTCTTTGGGTGCGTGTTTGGGTGCAACCGGAAATACATTTACGATTGCAACCAGAATTTTATTCTGGTGTGCACTCAATTTTTTTATACAATTTATACTTGACAAAATGTGTACCAAATATATATTTCCAGTTTTGAAGAGCATTTTTTAAATTTTGCGGGGTGCATTAGAAAACTATATGGCGGAAAAAGAAATCCTCTTTAGAAAAGATAAGAAAATAAAACAAATTTAGGGGCCAGGGGGTATGTGGATCCTGATGGGTTAAATGGTCTATACCAACTAGACCTAAGGGTGAACGACGCTGACCACCTGATGTTATTATTTCTTTTTTATTTTTTTAAAACTCAATTAAGAGAAATGAAACAAAACTATTCACACTCATCTTTCCATCGTCTCAAAATTTCAAGACAAGTGAAGAGGAAACTTGAGAAAGCTCAAAGTCTCTATCGCTCGTTCTTCCCGTCGGTATCAAAAGAAGGCAAAAATTAACCACACATTCGCAAATGATTAATAGCCATTTTCCCCCCTTCCATATAGAGTGAATTCCAAAAACAACCCTATAAAAAATAAAACACATATTTCATCCTTGTGATTTGAAGATTCTCTCGTTTCAGCCCTTTAGTGGATATAGTCACCTAAAATGCTGATGTGAAATTGACATGTTGACATTTTTAGTTAAAATTAGTAACACATGACTTTATTTCAATTTACTTATTTAAAAAATATTAATTGAAGTAATTTATGTAATTAGTTAAAATAATTGAAATGAAAAGTCACTCAATTCATTTTGATCACCCTCTTGAAAATCTAATTTAGAAAACTCTGTTCTTCATCGCCTCCTCCAAGTTTACGAAGACTCTATTGGCAACCTTTGAAGTTGTGTCAAGTATAATTTCTTCTATTTTCACTAAACCAAACTATGTTTATCTCCATAGTTCATGATTGTTAACACATGCATGCGTGTTTTTTTTTCATTTTTAGAGGTGACACTGCTCAATGGTGCGGCGGTATTAGCGGCAAGCAAAGAGTTGGTATTATTTTACCGGGTGATATATACCGGTTAAGTTATATCGTGTCCACGAGATTGGTTATTGATTCGCTCGACAATTCTACCGTTAATGAGTTTGAGATTAAAAGAAATGAAAATAAAAGACAAAAAGTAAATGAACAAAAAGTATAAAGGATAGAAGTCCGAACGAATGTAAACTACCGTCACGACTTAAATCTACCACTCATGTCATACTCGCCACGATACTCGTCCGTGTCATCACATACCTCACAATCTAAGCTATTTCTAACCCAAATTGAGAATCCTCCTAAATCATCTCAATATCCATCCCGCATACCTCGACAACAAAGAATCAATTCACCTCCATACCCATTCCCGGCATACTTCACCGACGCAGAGGCATTAAGTTCTGATACTCTATAGTGAATGTTAGATCTAAACCCATTCCTAGCATTCGAAACTAATGATAATCATCCTAGGTAAGAATCTAAGCAATCATCCCTAGCAAAGCTCAAATCCCTAACATAAAGTAAAACCTAAGATAACTACCGACACAAATTGAAGCAACTTTATACAACGCCAAGCGATAAATATACATGAGTTATGAGTAGATATACATACAAAACCCAACAAAAAGATTACAAAGAGAAGAGAAGAAGAGGAACCAAACATTTCTTGGTTTGTCAACACCAATCGACTAGGGATTCGACTCTGGATCATCAAAATGCAAGCTCCAATGTTGTTTTCCAAGCAAATCTATCAAAAATATGAAGGTGATGGTGTGGACTCAAAAATACCCAACCCATAACCTAAAATGTGTTTTGATCCCTTTAAAGAATTCGACAACGTAGGGCGCATATTCGCTGCTCCGCTATTTTCAAGATTTTATTTTTAGATCTTGAGAACCGTAACTAATGCGCCGGTTTGAAGCGTTGGAAAGCTTATTCAATGCTCTATCTAACCATGAATGAATATCAAGCTTTATTGATGATTTTTATTCTTTGATTTGAGCCTTATTCAATGTTGAGTTGCTCAAATCGCGCATTTGGAGCCGTGTCTTTGACACTTTATTACTAAATGCTCCAATTATGAATGAATACCTATAAAAGAGATGAAAAACTATCAAATGATACAATATTTACACAAAAACTCAATTATTCTATTATGTACACATTTATACCAAAAGCGGGGGATTTATTCGAAGAATATCAACAAAAGAACGGATAAGTGCCACAAAATGTATATACAAAATAACTACATTTTGGCACATATCACTCAACTAAAGCTTTCACCATGGTGGTCAATTTGTGCGAGAAATCCATATTTTTTACAGAGTAGGTACTAAAACTATTGTTAGAGGGCAAGATTCAGACACATGGTCCTACTATAAATCTATGAGCTAAGTACTGGAGTATGGATTCAACAGTAGCGGAATTCGAATGTGGAGGAAAATTAAAGGTATTGACGAAAGTTTCCTCCACGATCAAGATGTTCACGTCACGACATTACCCATCATTCTATTTTGCACAATGTTGAAGGACATATTTGGCTTGAGCACTTTGTTGGAGACAACACAAAGAGGGTGTTGAATACAAATATAGTTGATGTTGGTGAAGATAGTGATGATGTTGAAGATGAAGACTCTGTACGGATAAGATTTGGGGACAAGGAGGAAGAAAGAGTGAATGATGACAATGAAGGATTTGTGGTTATGGAGGTTGATAGACCTGATGAAGGTAATAGGTTTGAAGTCTCTGGTAATAAACTCAGGTAGAAGTTAAGAGCTAACAAGGGTGCATCAACTTTAAAGTCTCCCAGAAAAATTAAGTTGTGTGTTCCTTCAAGGGTCATTAATGACAAACCTAGTTCATCAAAGGTTGTAAATCAAGATATAATTATGAAAGTTCTTATCCAGATGTTAGTGACAACGAAATGATGCCCAAGTATGAGAAGTTTAGAGGGGATTTTCTCAACAAAGACTATGAGTTCAAACTAGATATGAAGTTTAACTCTCTTGTTGAATTTAAGGATGCTATAAGAGAATGGTTTGTTCTAAATACTAGAAAGATTAGGTTTGTGAAAAATTAAAGTAATAGGGTTAGGGTAGAATGTAGGGGTAAATGTGATTTTTTAGCCCTTTGTAGTAAACTTGGTGACAGACACACTTTTCAAATGAAGACTTTGGTGGGGACCTATACATATGTTAGGGTATTGAATAACAAGTTAGCAAACTCAAATTGGGTGTTTATGGTTGTGGTAGAAACGAGGCAGTCTACTGGTAAGGACAAAGTTTCAGATCTAATAGCAGAACTAAGGAGTAAATACTCAGTTGAGATTTCTAAGGGAAGGACATGGAGGGCCAAACACATAATTGAAGAAATTATTGAAGATGACTCATGTAGGCAATATTCTATGTTATATAGTTATGCTTTAGAACTTAAGAAACAAAATGATGGAAATATTGTGAAGATCAATATGGAGAGGCTAATTTCAAAAATTCCACCAAGTTTTGGTAATTTCTACTTTTGTTTTGATGTCTACAAGAAAGGGTTTCTCCATGGTTGCAGACCATTTATTGGTGTAGATAATTGTCACCTGAAGACAGAGTATCATGGTCAATTACTTATTGTTGTGGCAAGGGATCCAAATGATCAGTACCTTCCCCTAGCATTTGGTGTTGTGGAGACAGAGACAAAGGAAAGTTGGAGGTGGTTCTTACAATTGCTTATGGAAGATATTCAACAAAAGGTATGAATTTATTGTTATTCATTTGTGCTACTTATGTATAAGTGATATTTAGTTAAAACTTGTTGGCATTTTCATAGGGGCTTGTGGTTGTATTTGAAGAGATGCTTGAGTCAATCGAGCATTGAGTATGCCTAAGGAATTTGTATGCCAATTTTAAAAAGAAATTTGGTGGGGGAAGTGCAATAAGGGATCTAATGATTGGAGCACGAAAAGCAACATACTTACAAGCTTGGGAGAAAAAAATGTCTGAGTTAAGGTTACTTGATCCAAAGGATTGGGAATGGATTATGGGTGTTCCTGTAACACCCTTCTAAATTCCCCAAATATAATACAAATAACTCAGAGTTAACATGTCGTCAAGAGCATCACAATTGATTTAAAAATAAAATTCCAATACAACGTCATGCTTTCATGGGAAACATAATTCCATTTAAAAAGAAATACATGTTTAACACAGCAGAATTTATTCAAACTTGGATAATTCAAGATACCAAATAAATATCATAAGGTCAATGCCTTAGTTCATAAACAATCATCCAAAACAACATCAATTAAAACAACAGAGTTTAATGATAACTCTAAAACAAGTGTTCCCCAGTGTTACAAGATCAGAGCATGACACTGACACACAATAAAATAAATAGCATAGCTCTACGAGCCATCCTCATCAATGCCTAGGTCGCTAAAGCTTCAATCTGAAATCATCAAAGTAAGGGTGAGACTACGTCATAATTAACATGCATTATAAATTCATAAAATAAATAGAACTTCATAAGCTATTACTTCACCCTATTTAGCATAATAGATTCAATACTTCATTCCACAAAAGCACAAGTCATGAACATGCATCAAAAACAACAACTAAATTATAACACTGGAAACCATTATATCATGTTATAATCCATACAAAATGAAATGCAAGACTCTATACATGTGGTACCGACAGTGAACTAAATTCACATATTGTTCCATTCTAACTCGGACACAGCATTAACATCTGTTCCATTCCAACTCAGACACAAATAAAACCTCACCGCTCATTCCAACTCGATAATGGATATTGGCCAACTCACTAATTCCATACAATGGGAATTAGATACCACCAAATATATATGAATGCACATCAACAAGCATGCAACATCAACAACAACACATGATATCAATAACCATCATGAACCATCACCAAGCATACAATATGCACAAGCGATTACATAATCAATCCGTAATCACTATCATCATTATACAAATACAAACATCTCATGTATTTAAAGAAATACCAAACTCACCAACCAAAAATATGATACAATCATTTATCAAGAACACATTCAATCACATAAACATGCACATCATCAAGCATGTAACATCATCAACCAAAACATATTGCAATCATTTATCATGTATGCCACCAATAGCATAACATGCAAAGCAATTAATCATCAATTAAGAATGCTATCACCAACATAATCATACAACCATCGATATGCACACATACATCATCACAAAACAACATATCATTGCCTATCTATCAAGTGTACAAAATACGAATAACGACAAGTCGGAAAATCAATACTTTTCAAAATAAAATCAAGTTACTGTTATTTTCTTCATTTTATAAAATAGAGTATTTAATTTAAGAAACAACGTCCAAAACGGAGACTAAAACGGACTTACGGTTTAAAAGTTATGAATTTTTAAAGTTTAGTATTTTTCAAAAAGTAACAGTGGGAACGGGTTCCTCCAGGGAGGAACGAGTTCCCACACTCATGTGAAAACACACTGCTGGAAAATATACTGGGAACCCGGGTTCTCCTATAGGGGAACCGGTTCCCAGATCCAAAAATCCCATTTTTACGCAAAATACACAATGGTAACCGATTCCCCCCACAGGGTAACCGGGTTCCACGACTCCTGTAGCAGAAAATCACTATTTTGACAGCATTCCTTCTTTCCAATCCATTCCAATTGTTCCAATTACGAACACATACACAAATAACACCAAAACATATCCCAATACATGATTTCAATGCCATAACAACACACCACAACATCATACAACAACCCTATAACACCAATTGCATCAAGAATGTCAAAAATCATGCATATAAGGGAAAAAAACTCATAAACCTAAAAAAATTTAATTGGGATTCCTAATCTCTTACTCTATTATACCATTCTCAAAACTCATAATACATTATAATTAGAGCAATCACCCCTTACCTTAGCCAATTTCTTGAATCCCTCAAGCTTTAGGTTTTCCTCTGCATTTGCTCTTCTCACTTCTCGTACGATTCCTTTGTTTCTCCCAATTTGGTTTCCAATTCCTTTTTCTTTCTTATTATTCTATTATAATAATAATAACAAAATAATTAGAGGCTTTTACTCCTCACACCCCTCTCCTCTACTAATCACCACATAAGCTCAATCTCTTTTCCTTTATTTATTTTCCAATAATTCTAATATTTCAATAATTCCCAAAAATTAAATTTTAATTAATTAAATAATTAAAATTCCAATTTAGTAATAATTGAAAATATGGTTTGTTACAGTTCCAACCAAACTATGGTGTAAGCATGCTTTTAGTTATTATCCAAAATATGATATTCTCATGAATAATCTTAGTGGGTCTTTCAATAGTACCATATTATAGGCTGGAGATAAACCAATTATCACTATGTGTGAATAAATTAGGAATTATCTCATGAATAGGATGGCTGTTAGTTTAACCAAGTTATACAAATGGAAACATAAGATAATGCATATGCCTAGGAAAAGAATGGACAAGGAGGTTGTAATGACTAGTAATTGGATTGGTGCGAACATATGGTTTTGTCGGTTAACCACACATTTGATGGTTATCAATTCATTGTTGATCTTAGTAAAAATCATTTACATGTTATTTTTGGGAACTTGTAGGCATTACATGTAAGCATGTCATAGCTTCCATGAGTTATCAGAAATTAGATCATAAACATGTATGGATGAATGTTATAGTAGGGAAACATATACTAAGTGTTACTCATATAGTGTGAGTCCCACTAATAGAATGGATATGTGGTCGGATGTTGGTGTTGAGGATATGCTTCCACCTATATTTAATAAAGGTTCGGGTGGACCAGGAAAACTTAGTATTAGAGAACATGATGAAAATGAATCTAGGATGATAAGGTCTAGTGTTAATTACAAGTATACTAAGTGTGATAGTATTGGACATAACTAAAGAAAATGTCAGAGTACAGAACAAAACCATGTTGCTTTAAGGAGAAAGGTGTGTATATTATTTGTTTATGTTTGACTTGTTTATTATTGTTTTATGTGTGACATGTTTTTTATGTTTTTGATGCCTTAGAGAAAGGCACCAAGGAAAGTGCCTGAAACAAGCAATGTTGTTGCCCCTGAAAATGACCAACAAGCTGTCAATGCAGATGACCAATGTAACACCCCATATTTTTAATTGCTAATAATTTAGAATTTTAAATTATTAAGTAATTAAATTGGATTTTTGAAGAACTATTGGAATTATTGGAAATTAAATAAATGTTGGAAAATTGAGAAAAAGAATTGGGCTTAAGTGTGTTTAGTAGAGAAAGAGAGGTGAAAATAAGAAAAATCACTAATCATTTTTTATTATTATTATTTAATATAAGGAATTAGAAAAGAAAAGAAAATTGGAACTAAAGTGTGAGAAGAAGAGAAGAACGTACGAAAGGAGAAGAGCAAAGGAGAAGAGAATTCAAGAACTCAAGAATTTGGCTAAGGTAAGGGGTGACTTCTCCGATTATTATGCTTTATAGGCTTTGGAGATAATAGGAATGGAATGAGTAGATTAGGAATACCAACTTAGGATGTTAAGGTTTAGGAATTTTAGACCCTAATGCATGATTTTGGTGAATTTGAGTTAATTTGATGTTATAGGGTTGTTATATGATGTTATACCATGATGAAAATGCATTATAATTATGTTTGTAGAGTTGTTTTGGTGTTCCATAAGGTTGGAGTCGAATTTGGAATGAATTGGAAAACATGGTTGTTGTCAAACTACTGTATTTTTGCTACAGGTCTCGTGGTAACCGGTTACCCCAGAGTTGTAACTGATTCCCACTGTACTGATATTCTGGAAAATTCATTTTTGGCTTCGGTAATCGGTTACCCCAGGGTGGTAACCGATTACCGCGTATTTTTAAAGAAAAGTCACGCTTCTGTTCTCGTGATAATCAGTTACCTCCTGGTAGTAACCGGTTACCACTGAAGCTTTTTGAAAAATACTTTATTTCAAAAATTCATAACTTCTAAATCGTAAGTCTGTTTTAATCGCCGTTTTGGACGTTGTGACTTAAATAAAATCTTTTATTTTATGAAATGAAGAAAATGGCAGTAACTCGATTTATTTTAAAAGTCCCAATTTTTATCTAATTATGTTGTTTTATACATTGTGTGCGTACCAATGAACATATGTGACAATGTGGTGTTTGCGGTGTAGTTATGAATACATGATGTTGTTGAATTGTGTATGTTGTGATAGCATTACGAGTTGTGAATGTAATTGCTTTTATATGTTGTACATGATTGGGAGTTGTTTATGATAGAAGTTGTTATCATATTCGGTGTTGATAATGCATGCTTTAAAGATGTGCATGCATACATATCATTGTTGTAGTAGCCAATGCCCATTGTGTGGAATTAGTGAATTTTCCATAACCGTGTCCGGATTGGAATGGGCGGTGAGGCGTATCCGTGTCCAGGTTGGAATGGAACAGAGGGTGATAATCGTGTCTGGGTTGGAATGGAACAGTGTAGCGAATTTAATTCATAATTGATACCACATGCATAGAGTCGGTGTCTCACTGCATTAATTGTATGTGTTATAACATGATTGGAAGACATCCAGTGTTATAATGTGATTGTTGTATGTTATTATGGATTGTTGGCTTATGTATTTGTTCGGTAATAAACTGATAAATCTGAATATGCTGAATAGGGTGAAATGATTTGCTTATGAAATTCTATTTATTTATGAGCTTATAACGTATAATAATTGTGATTTAGTCTCACCCTTACTGTTGATCAATTTCAGATTGAAGTTAGTAGCTTAGGCGCTTTGGTGAGGATAGCTCGTAGAGCTAGACTATTATTTTACCGAGTCTGGTGTCATGCTCTGATTTGTAACACTGGGGAATGTTCATTTGTTTAGAGTTATTATTAAACTCTTATTTTGGTTTAATGCTTTAAATGGATAATAATTTTATGGAACTAAGGTTGTGACCTTATTGCTGATGTTTTGAATCATCCAAGAGTTATGAATATTTTCCGTTGTGTTAAACATGTTTATTTTAATTATTTTGATTGGTATATGTTCCTCAGATAAGCATGACATGCGTAGATTTTATTTTACTGAATTGTAGCATCCTTGATAACATGTTACTCTGAAATAATTATTTTATATTCCGTGGGCGTTTTTAGAAGGGTGTTACAACCAACATGATGCTAATGCAAATGATGTAGTTGTTGACCCTATAGTGGACTATTTTTATGGTGAAATTGATGCACAAGTTGAAGCAATGGTGGCCTCAGTTGAAGCTGAATACCAAGCAACTCATGCATCTCAGATAGTGAATCCAACACCTGCAAACAAGTCTCCAAAAAAGAAGGAAAAAAAACAAGTGGGCTTTAAGAAGAAACGAAGATAGTTTAGCCTTTTTTTAATCTTGAATGTAATGCTTTATGGTATTTTGATTGTACTTGAAGTTAGTATTTTGTATGTACTTAAATCTGATATTTTGTATGACAATACAATATTTAGTCTATTGTATGACACTATTTTGATTGTACCTAATGTATGACAATACAATGGTTATTGCCAATTATATGTTTATCAGTTTACATGTCCATTCCAATAGTTATTGCCACTTATATGTTTACCAATTATATGTTTACAGGTACATTCCAATGGTTATTGACAATGTATGTTTACCAATTATGAGAAGTTATATCAATTATATGAGCTAGGATATGGATCCCAATATCATTCATATTTAGATAACATAAAGAGTACAACACATAAGGAACACACGACATAATTATTTCTATATGTGTACAACACATTCTACATACCAAACATAATAGAAAAAAATCCAAGATGCAATAAGAAGGTAAGTGAGGGCTTTAATGGTCTTCTGATCATTTGTAGACTTCATTTTAAGTTTCTAAATCTTCTTATTGTTCATTGTCTTTCCAAACTCATGCACAAAATTCTTCCCAAACTTTACTCCATAATTCACCATAACCTCCATCATCTTCTCACTTTCAGTACAACCTCCATCATATATTGGTTCATCACGATTGCCACATTCAAGCTCACTGTCCCAATAAAATAGATGACAGTCACTATCGTTCTGAAAAATAGATGAAACATATGAAGATAAAAAAAAAAAAATTGGAAAACTATTAAGATATAACACCATTAAATCGGATATGAACAAGGGATATGAAGAAATTTGAACAAACCCCTCATTTTCTACACTTTCAATATCTTCTTTCTGTATTTGAGCTCGATTTCGAAACAAAGATTCTCATAGGAAGTTCGTGCCCACAAATTGGAGCTTTTCTTCCAATGGATGGATTTGATCCCTGAACTTGCGCTTCCTACCATATGTGAAAATTACGGATGACAAATGAAGAAGAAGTCGTGTTGAAGATGAAGTCGTGATGAGATGAACCTAGATCTAGATGTTGCGCAATACGAAAAAGAAGATAATCCAATTAGCAATTTAATATGTATTATTTAACATTATGTAACATTCATATTTTGTAAATAAATAAGTAAATTGAAATAAGCCATGTGTTACTAATTTTAATTAAAAATGCCAACATGTCTATTCCACATCAGTATTTTAAGTGATCATATCCACTAAAGGGCTTAAATGAGGGAAATTTCAAATCAAAGGGGTGAAATGGTTATTAACTAATTTAAATCTGTGTTTTATTTTACATAATTGTTTTTAGAACTCATTTTATATGGCAAGAGACAAAATGATTATTCACCCTTAAAAAATGATAAGAAAATGATAGCGGAGTTTTAGGTTTGGCTTCTCATCAATATTATCATGTGGAAAGGTGTAAGTTGATGCTTTGAAGAAAGAGGAGAAAGCATTTATGATTGTAAGCCTTTGTGAGACTCAAGTTATGTTTTGCCATTTTCTATTTTTTTATTATGAACCCTTCTTAAACCCTTTTTTTTAATCATGAAGACTTTTTAAACTCACAATGCATCCCTTTTTTTTACTTCTTTCAGTACTTTTTTTATACTCTCTTCCTATGAAATACCATAAGCAAAGGATCTTCCTATAAAAAATAGAGTTTTTGTCTTGAAAAAACATATACAATATTAATATATGAGTGGTCAACGGCTATCAATTGTCTTTGAATACTTTCATCAACCAAAGCATCAAAATATCAATGTTGTGCATATACTACATTTGTAGTCTGGTTTAAAAACATCAACTTCAAACGAAACCCAGAAAATATGCCATGAATTAATTGTAGTGTAATCACACTGAATTTGAAAGAGCTGTTTGCAATACATCTTCAAGATGTTTCTCAGCAGCAGCATACTGCCTTTTTTTATCTTCAATTGCTAATGCAGCCAGAGCTTTATCCTGGATAATTCCAACCCACCAAAAATATCAGAATAAACGCAACAAAGTTCTTCTATTTTACTCCAGAACTAAAATGGAGAGCATGAGAAATAAGACATACCGGAGGCAAATCTTGATAGCTCCTAAGGGTATCAAGGATGGGCTTAGTTTTCTTTTCCAGCTCCTTCCTATGCTCAGCCATTTCAACCAAAACACTGTGGCTAACCTCTGGGGTATACCCTGTATGGTTGAGCACCGCCTGCATCAAATTTTATTCAGCATTCAAGAAATCAAAATATAAAAATTCACAATACAATGATAATTTGTACATCAGATTTAGTCAGTTTATAATATTTCCATGAGATTGTTCAATTGCAGATGCCTACCGGAGATTTCAGAAATCTCCTTTTTGATCAAATTTATTTTGGTTGGTTGCGCTTAGACACTAGTAATTCTTAATAGTTGAATGACTTTAGAAATTTATTTCTTTGCATGCAAAGTTGGTTATTAGAAGTAATGTAAATATTGATTGCAATGTCTGCTTTTGTTTTAGATATGCATGTTAGTAAAGAATGGCATTTGATCAACCCTTTTATAGTTGACCAGCTTAACATTCACATGTACTAAATCAAGACTGAGTAACAGTGAGGGAGTTTAGTTTTGCCGTGGAAAAGAAGAAAATAAAACCAACTCCTACTATATTGCATTAGTTAGGCATTAGCTATATTTTGAATATAGTTTTGGTCTTTCCCACCCTTTTCTTGACCACTCATTTTGATGGGATATGCATGTTAGAATTTATGTTTATTGTTAGAATTTTACTATATATGTTGTTGCAATTTCTCTTTTCGTATATGCTGTTGGAATTTATGTTTACTATGTACTCTATTGTTTTTAGTCTTCACAATAGTGGTTATCTGCTATAGCATTTTGGGGGATCGGCGCATACATGTAGCAATTTTTGTTTAAGTATTTATGTGTGTTGTTGGAATTTATGTTTACTATGTCCATTGTTTTTTAGTCTTCACAATAGCGATCATCCCGCTATCCGCGATAGCATTTGGAGGGATTGACATGTCAGAGAGAATAACAACCTAGGTTTTGCTCCTCTCAAAACAAACTTATTGCCATGAGTATTAAACTTCGAAAAATCCCAAAGGACGGGGCCCAAAGAGGTGAGTCAATGGATACCCAAATTAAGTCGCATGTGCTCGATGGTATGACAAATACATTAGCAGTAAATGTAGATTGTTGCAGCTCCTATGAAAAAATGATTCCAAATGCATGGAGCTTCTAATTTGGTTTCCCCCACAGCAGTCACAAACATAGCAATTTTTTCTAATTTACATCCCAATTTCTTGGATACCTCAAGATCCAAGAAATCAGTGTGCTTCCACCATCCAATAAAATGTGTCACTTGTTTGTTGTGGGTTCCTATAACATAATGTGAGTGAAAGTTGACAATCCCGGACATAGCATTGACGGATAAGAGGCTGCAGCGGGAATACTCCAGGCGCTGGTTTTCCAGGGTCAATAATGAACAGGGATGGCTCCTCAATCGGCTTCAGAATGTCATCTTCCATTTCCATAACAAAACCTGGGCCTATTTATGCTAAGGCTGGTGTCCCGTACAAAAGGTTCATCACAAAAGATCTTTGGCCCTGAATTAGCCATCTCTGCAGCATTATAGGTTCAAGCAGGACAGTTTATCAAAGTTTTCCGGGAAGGCGTTTGGCTCAGTAAGGTAGTAAGAGGTGGTGTTTAGGGTAATGTAAAGATTTAAAGTTAAATTTAGTGGGTGTAGGTTTGGAGGCTTCATGTAAACGAGCTAGGTTAGCAGCTTGGCGAATGGAGGTGGGATAAAACATGCAACATACATTTGCGTACTAGTATCTAAGCCAGATGGAAAGATACTCAATGAGTCCTTGGGGACTGGAGAAATCATACCTGAGTCAAAGCAAGTTCAGAAGCATCAGTGTACTCTTGTACTGAGTTGGTACGTTTGACTTGGATAAGGTTGGCCAACATGTCGTAATATAATGGGCCGAAACACAGGGTGATGTCGGCTAGATATTTAGACCATTGTGTTTGTGGGTAAACATCAAATTTATCAGGCATGCAATTGGGGTGCCACTGCAGAACAATGCCGTCTAAGTGGATTAAGGCGAAACGGATCTTGGATTCATCGGGCATGCCTTACAGGTAGAAGAATTGGGTGTCTTTGTACAACCATTCTTTCAATCGTCTGTGGAAGAACTGGGTGTATTTGTACAACCTTTATTTCAACTGCTTGTCGTCGAAATGTAGAAATCCCAAATTGGAGATGTGAGTGGAGTACGAATTGTGACCATCAACGCGCAGGCCACTGCGGGTGCCTGAATGGCTGTTTATGGATTAACCATCAGGTCGGGGAAGCTGCTTGGTTGTGGATGAAGGCGCAAATTTCTTCCATGCTCAAACACATCAATTCCACGCGAACGATGAGATCAGCACATCTACCATCGACCTTTCTCTCTAGGTCAGCTAAGGTTTGATTGCATATCGTCATGCTTGGGACTAATACAGAATGAGAAATGAATATTCGGGTGGTTAATCAAGAATAACCCCAACTGAACACAGGCAATTCAGATTTATAATGAATTCTGTTAAGGTGAGTTGCTTTAACAGAATTTCAGAGGATTTAAGAAGAGAATTGATTGTTGAATTATTAGACCCTTTTTCATTTGGCCACCAAGCTCTACTTAACAAGTAATTGTGTTACAAATGGGAATATTCTAACCACCTCATCTTCTATAAATATGCTGCAAAATGCAACACGTTTCCACTAGGAAAATACAGAAAAATGCATGATAGGAATTAAGGAAATGCAGGCTGTGAAAATAACATGAAATAAAAGTAATTTCATCTGGTTCTTGTAGCATTATGATTAGTTGATTACTGTGACACCCAACCCAGAATACATCTGGGCTTTTATACAAAATGTAATATAGTATAATTAGTGTTTATTTTTTAAATGGGAGATACATGCTATCAAATTCCATATGTCAGAACTATAACTTTGGCAACAGTCAAATCTGCAACTGCCCACTTCAATTACGTGTACTTTAATTCAGTGGAAATTTTCGTTTCCTCAGAATATCATCAATAACTATGTCTCTATTCAGTAGATTTTTAATTACGGATTGACCAAACATCCTGCTAACATCAAATACACTCCCTAATTATCCTATTACTCTCAAAACACACCTCAACTTAAAGAACCAAGTTCAATACCACCCCCTCCCCTTCAAAAAACAAAACTGTGTACCTTATAGTTGGCAGATTGTTGCAAGTACTGCCTTTCTTTTGCAGCCATAACTTGCAAGTTTGTGCTCCAACTTTCCATCTGAGCCTGACACATAGGTTGTTCCTCTGCCAATTGGGATTCCGTTCTGCACAAGCATTGCATCATACTACACAAGTGAGAAAAAAAAGAACATTGTATACCAAAAGCTAGGACATTCTGTCCCTTTGAGCACATTACTGTAAGTTTTTGGTAAACAAATTAAAACTTTCTAGTTTCATGTGAACTTTCTAATTCATAATTCTTCAAAAATTATTAAGTACCAAGTTATTTATGAAGCTAAAAAATTCAGTTCCACCTTTTCAAATAAGTTAGCCTGGATAAAGCCTTTCTAGTATAATCGAGAAGAAACTTCGATTCTTTCTGCACTTTCGCCCTTTTTTCCTCCACACCAGTCTTCCTCAGGGAAATATCACCCATTGCCACAAGAAAACTATGAAAGAAAAAAAAAAACATTTCCGAAATTCAAAATTCAACACAGAAATTAAACAAACTAACAAAAACTATGAGAGTGAAACACACCTACTAAGTTCAGTATCTCTGATATTCAACAAGTTAGATACATTGGCAAGAACCTGTGCGGACGCAACCACACTGGACGGCAAACTCTCCTGCGCCAAACCTACATTCTCCAGAATTTCCCTAATCCTTGCAGCTACAATGCAAAATCGAATTAGAAAGAGGGAAAAATAAAAGGAAAGCAACCTAACCCTAACTGGCAGTACTAAGTGAAGTGATAACGTTACCTTGGGATCTATATTCGGAGGCTTTGAGGCGAAAATCACGCGCGACGAGACGAGCGGCTTCGTCTTTGGATTTGGATAGTGTAGAGAGATGGTGCAAGTGAGAGACACTGCGTGGAGTGTACTGGAATTCCGGGACGGGTTTGCCGGCGACTTCGAAGGTTTTGGCTAGCCATTCTTTGACTTCGGTGATGCCGGAAACTTCGGTGGATACTGATGGCTCTTGATCGGTCATTGATTTGGGACGCCTGCGCTGAACTTTGGAGAGAAGGAAATGGCAGTGACAGTGGTAGGAAAAAAGCTGATCGCTGTTGAAATTTCAAATTTCTAAAACTGAAAATAGGGAATTCACACTCGGGCTTATAAAAATTCTTATTGATCCAAATATAGGTAGGAATATAAGCCATCAATTATAATATTTGTACCAGTTAAAAATTAAAATAAATTTCTTCTCTATTGACTTAGACACTCTATGATAGAAATTAAATTTTAAATAATTAAAAAAAATCTCTTTTAATTGGTTATTTCTAAAAAATAAATGTATGTTTCCATATAAGAATTGTTCCATAAACTATCTCAAATTTACCTGTCAATAAAATTTAGTTCAATCCATAAGAAATTGATTTGCTCAAAAAAAAAAAAAAATTGAAGTTCTATATTGTTGAAAATTTCTTCATCCATCTAGTGGATTTCTCTAACATCCCTGAAAAACCAAAAATGTTTTACGAATTAAGTTTTTTGGGTGAATTCGTAAGTTAACTTACGAATTCACGTTATTTTTATACGTTTCATTATTTTAAACATGGTTTTACACATTCAAGAAATGTTTCGTAAGTGAACTTACGAATTCACCTTATTTGGGGAATTCGTAAGTTAACTTATGAAACATTTCTTGAAAATGTAAAATCATGTTTGAAACTACTGTGTTTTTTCACAATAACTCGAATTATGTTTCCATTTTCAAAAATTCAATTAAAGAGAAAAATTGTCAGAAAATATTAATATACATAATATCTATATACTCAAAATATGTAAATATTAATATGTTATAAATATTAAAGAGAAAAATTGTAAGTAATATCAAATTACATAAATTGTTCCGAAAAAAATGTGATCAAACAAAATCAAATAAAAAACATAAAGGCTACTTGGTATGCCTAATCCTGATCCTTTGCGGCCTCCTTTGCCTATGGTAACGCGCTGCACTCAACGACCATCCTCTCCACCACGGCAACCGCATCGAGTCCGCCCCCATCAAAAATCCTGTCATCCAACGCCTTCTGTCCAATCTAGCGGATACTCTGACATATGGGCAGTAGATCAATGGCATGATCATCCTCGACCTGCTCGTTTTCCAAGAGCTCCTCATGTGTTGGCCTCGGCGGACATCCTTCAGCCTTCGGTGCCATGTAAGGGTGCGACACTGTAAAGAACCATGTCGCGTACCCCTCCACAAAGTGCCACATACGGGATGCCCGCAACAACCAATACTCATCAGGCACGACATGATTCTCTCAATCATGGAAGACATCATCTAGAGCCCTCCATGTCATGGTGTCGAGAGCAGTCTGGAAAGGAGATCGGGGTTTGATCTACACATAGCCAAACTGGCGCATACACCACTTGGGCAGATACCGGACAATCATGTTAGCCCAACAAGCTAACCACCCATAGTATAATGAAATGGTATCGAAGGGTACAACCTCCCCGTAGTCCTCAAACGGGGCCCGGTTAATGTCGTCATGGTTGGTGCGATCAAGGAACACTCGGTAAGAAACCACATTATGGTTGCCCCTGTTGAGAAGAAACCTGACAGCCCTAGGCATGAAGTCCTAATAGTCGGGATCCACAAAGTAACCATGGATGTGGTGAAAGTACGATATAATCTAGCTTTGCATCAACAAAAATATAATGAGTAAGTACAAATCAATTAAAACTAATTAAAATTTATCGTTAAAATAAAAACGTACCGTGAGGAGTGTGCACGAACCGGTAAGCGCCCTAGCCCTCCACCTAGAAGCTTCATTCAGCTTCTGGTAGAAGTAGGTAAGAACAACGGCACCCCTGTTCCAGTCAGAAAGGTTCGTAAAATATTTCAGGTAGGTTGTTGTTGCGGTATTAAGCCGCAAGCAAAGAGTTGATATTTGTTTTTACCGAGTGATATATACCGGTTAGGTTAGATCGTATCGTGTCCACAGAGATTGGTTATTGATTCGCCGTTCAACAATTCTATCGTTAATGAGTTTGGGGTTAAATGGGTTTGTAAAAAAAATAAATGCAAACAAAAGTATAAAATGATAGACAACTTGTGTGGAACGAATGCACACTACCTGTCACAGACTTAAATCTATCGTCCAATAATACTCAGCCTAAGATACTCGTCTGTGTCATCACATACCTCTCATAACCTAAGCTATTTCTAACCCAAATTAAAAATTCAATCGCATCACTCGTATCGACTATGTCTAGCCCGATACTCCTGACACAGAGGCATTAAGATCATATACCCTAAGTGAATGTCAGCTCTAAACCTATTTCTAGCATTCAGAAACTAACAGATAATCATCCTAGGTAAGAATCTAAGCAGTATATGTCTAGCAAAGCTCAAATCCCTAACACAGAATAAAAACCTAAGATAATCACCAACACAGATTCAGAAAGCAAACTTTATACAACGTCAAGGGAGACAAATATATTTGTGTTCAGAGTAAATATACATACAAAACCCAACAAAAGAGAAATACAAAGAGAGGAGAAGAGATAAACCACATATCTACAGGTTTGTCAATGTCAATCGATAATCAATCCACCTCCAATCATCCATAAACAAAGCCCTAGTGTTGTTTTCTAAGCTATACTACCAAAAATAAAGGTTGATGGAAATGGGGATCAAAATCCACCCCAAAACCATAACCTAAAAATGAAACAAAATGAAGTTATAAAACAAAACTCAGCAGGTCCCGCTCAGCGACATGAGCCCGCTTAGCGGCCTCACTGATATTTACACATTAATCCTTCTTAATCCCGCTCAGTGGCGGCATCCCGCTCAGCGGCCTCAAAAAATATCTTTCTTCCGAAATAGTGTCAAGGCCTCATTTTTGCGCTCCAACTCCCGCTCAACGACCTGGCCTGAACAAAACTTCCCAAAAAAGGATTTTTATTGCGAAAACGTGCAACCGGAGCCGTGTCTTCGACACTTTATTCCTCAATGCTCCAAATATGCAACAAATACCTACAAAAATACATAAAACATATCAAATGATACATAAATGAATCAAAAACGCAATAAAACGTATTTACAAACAAAGTCGAGATTATTCAACTAAATATCAACAAAAGAACGGATAAGTGCCACAAAACATATATACAAAACAACTACATTATGACACTTATTCCTCAAACAAAGTCAAGTAAACCTAAAGAAACAAAAGACAATAATCAAAGAATCGCGAATCAACAAGTTTTTAAAACGGAAAACAAATGTATGGTTCAAACGAAAACGTACAAATATGTACTTACCACAATCCTACAACTATAACATATAAACGAAACAAATCCTAAGTACAAAAATCATGCAAAACATTCTAAAATAATACAAACTCAATCATGAATCACACCTAGCAAAAATTTATCGCTAGATGAAGAACACACAAAGATGAGGTACTTTTGACACTCATCCATAATCTTGCAAACAAAAGACTAAATTATGCGTTCATCCAAAAACTAATATTGAAAATACGAATGCAAGAATCACAAGGACTTTTCAAGGTTGTAATGTGGCTTGGTTAACAAACAAGTGATAAGTCCTAAAGCTAATCGAAACAAAAACTTGTTTAAACCTAAGGGAGTGATCAACTCACAAAGTTTCAAACAATACAATTACAATCAAACTTCTTCTTCATCACAAATTTCACACCAAAACACCTTAACTATTAACACAACATTATTCATACTCTTTTTATTTTTATTTTTCAAAGCTCTTTTCCTTTTTTTTCTTCATTTTTCTAATCTTTTTATTTTTCACTTCTTTTTCTTTTTCTTTTTCTTTTCTCAACCTCATATCAATCACAACATAAGCACAAAAACATTCTTCTCCCCAACTTGAATTCAACCAACATTAATGTGTGAATACTCCCTACTTTCTAAGGCAAGGTAAAAATTCATACAATAACATATATTTGAGGGTTCAAGAAACAAAGAAATCAACATCCAGACAAAAAAGGTGAATTCAACACTCATAGACAAGCATCAAGTTCAAATAAACATGGATATTGATAAAATTTCAAAGGGGTTAACAAATGATCACACACTCACAAGGTGAATTGAATATTTGGCCAAGATAGTTGTGCTCAGAATCAAACAAAATGTCTTGATTCTTTTCATGCATTCATACAATCAACAAAAACAAAATATTAAACATAATGAAATCCAGTTAAAATAAGAACGTGGTCTCCAGCATATGTGAATAATGGAAAGCTTCTTCACATTTATGGGTAAAAAGGGAACTAGAGTGATTTAAGTCATGAGCAAGTAATGCAAAAAGAATGAATGGCATGGTAATTATACAAATGATAAATTTCCTAAATATGTTATGTTATAGAAAGCGATAAACGAGTATCTAGCGTGTACCAACTTTGAAAACTATCATTACCATACATCCGCGAGTTGAAACGATCAAACTAAGAAAACCACAAAATGAAACCTCAAGCTACCAGACCAAAATTTGAGTCCAAACAATAACAAAAGAGTTAGAAAAATAATACTAATTTTATTCAATACAAAAAAAGCCTTGGTGAAGTGGGAAAAAGGAAATCCAAGTGAAATCTAAAAAGAATTCACTGGCTCTACACAGCAGAGCACGCTAAGTGGCTTGGAAAACGTTAAGCGCGCTACACTAGTTGCAGAAAAAATAGAAACAAGTGCAGCTGCTATGCAAGCCCCACTTACACACCTACACAATCTCATTTACACATCTAAACAATATTTACAATACATAAACACTTCCACAAGCTAAACTATTGTAACACTCAGAAATAACTTACAGATGTTCTGACTAAAACTGTCAAGACTAAACACGTTGTTCATCTGAGGGATGGAATTTGTGTTGTAGATTTTGGTTAGTTGAATAAAAATTAAGGGATAGTGTTATAAATATTTCATATTCAGAAAGCTTTCATTGTTCAGAAGCAATATTCTGATTCAGAAGCTTCTGAAGTTGTTGTTCCAGAAGTTGTGTTTAACTTCTAGATTTTAATTGAGGTTTTGTTTTAACCTTTTAGGAGTGTCTACGTGGCAGTTTAATCTTTATGTATTTAAACAAGTTAATTAATTTTCCGTTATAATTTTCAAAAGACTTTCTTCCTTCAAGAGTTTAATATAATTGTTTTCTCTCTTTTCTCTTTTTACATCTTTATCTTCATCATTAACCTTGTCGGCTCAACTCATACCGATATAAAGTTGGTCCCCCAGTGCCTCTAAACATTTAAAAGTTAAAACTACAAAGATAAATCCAACTGCTTTTTTTAAAACAAAGATAAATCCAATTGTTAGAAAAAGAAATAATACAAAAAGGATAAACAAACATTATCCACTTGTTTTATTCATGTTTCTTAACTAGAAAGATATTCGTAGACTTAGCCAATCGAGGGTAATCTTTAAGTAGTTGTCGATCTGAAAGGGTGTCATCCTCTTCTTGTGGAGTCCATAACACCTCACCAGCCTGTAAAAAAATTCAAGAATAGTAACATTGTATTAACTGAAGAATTGACACTAATAGTGTATATATATATATATATTGGATGAATGTCTGTCTTAATTAACTTACAAATAAATATTTGCTTGAGATAAGGGATTTAAGCTTTTGTAAGACTTCCTTTAAATCTTCAGCTCTATTGATGTTAGGTAACTTATGTGCACCTTTAGCAGCTACCAATACTGTTACCTAACATAAGGCATTTCTCAAACATAAGAAAAGGTGAAATACATCAAAATAAACACAAGAGATAATCATATAAGCTTTGTGAATATCTCAAGGAATCTTCCACTTTGACGAAAATGTTATTTTAAAAATGTAAACAATATTGAACCGAAATGTGAGGAGGATATGAAGAACAGTACAAGTAAAAGCTATTTAGGATCTTGGTATATATTTGGATTTACAATAAATTCAGCAAAATCACAGTTCCATGATTTTGTAAACTTTAAAGTGTAATTTTGGCAAAACTTTATAATTTTGTCATATTCACTGTCAATTAAACATGAGCTCTGTGTAATAGTCTCTAAATATGTTATAGTTTACTAATAAAGAGTGTTGAGGGTATGCGTGCATGCCGACTACTGCACAAGATCAAAATTTGACACAGTTAAAACGTTGTTAAATAGGACCTTATAAAATATTAGTCACAGTTAACCCGTGGCAAAATAGGACCCCTATTTGTTGTTATAGTAAAACCGTGACTAACGTACAAAAGAAGGACCTCCGAAAACTTAAGACAACTCTATTCGCTTGAGGTGGTACCAAGTAGGAGATAATATAGTAAATTAGACCGTACAATTTGAACATAGGTTGTATTCTTGTAAATTAGTAAACTTTGCTGAAAGAGACTTTGATTTCCTTTATTTCTAACGTTGATCCAACTTGTTTAATCTAGAAGTTTAGACTCTTTCAATTATTTCTAAAGTTGATCCAGCTTGTTCGATCTAGAGGTTTAGACTCGTCAGTCTTTCTAACGTCTCCTACAAAACTGTTAAGAATTGTGGTTGGACATATCTCATTCCTACAAAACCAATTTTATAGGGTTGAGTTAACCCCAATTACATTTCTTAACATGATATCTGAGTCTGATTTAAAATTCGGTGGGCCATTTGCTATCGACTACCTATCATTTATTTCCACGCTTCGGATGTCCAATCCTAGGCGTGAGGGGTGTTAGGAATGCCACATAAGACAAGCCGATTTTATAGGATTGATTTATCCCCAACCACATTTCTTTAACAAAAACAATCACTAAAGATTTTGCGAATAAGTTGAGATTGGGGATTAATAATGTTGTTAGCCCTTGTCAAAGTAATGTCATGCAGTCTACATATGTCACTTTGCAGATTTGTGATGAAATCTACAAGAGGACAAGAGGTGTAGAGGTTTTTGCGTGGGTTGATAATATGCTTCTAGTGGCTAGGAATAAAGTGAGTACTCCTAGGAGATTGGTGGTTTGGGGCTTCACTCAGCCATATCAAAGAAAATCAAGTCTCACTAGTCAAGGTGGGATGGAAATAATGCAGGTAGAGAAATAATCTTTGGGTGAAGACTTTACGTTATCAATAAAAGTTGGAAATGGTAAAGATGTTAGATTTTGGACTTGACATTGAGTTCCCGACTGCCCCCAGCCGGAGCAACTTGTGCTCACATCTTTATCAACGGACTGGCATGGCAAGGTCTGTGGTTTTGTTTAACAAAATGGCTGTTGGAATATACCTATGCTTTGACAGCTTCTTCCTGAGAGTCTGTCAATATAATCCGAGCATTAATTCCACTTTTTCACGATAATTCGACAGACAGTTGCTAGGAAGCTAATAAAAGATGGGGAATTCTCGAATAAATCAGTATATTTTTCCATTCAAAATTGTACTGTCCAATACAACCCCAACACTGACACAGGCTAATTTTTTTAATAAAACCAAAAATAAATTATTTTTTAAAAAAATAAAAAAATAACTGATAAAACAAATATTTTTTTTGGACGGATGGATATCCATCCATTAAAATGTTCTTAATGGATGGATTGGGTGGATTTTATTTTTAATGGATGGATTTGATTGGATATATTTAAAGAAGTTTTAGTGGATTGTAATGGATTAATGGATTGTTTTTATCCATCCATTAATCATCCAATCCATATTCATCCAACCCATCCATTTTGCCACCCCTAGACACAGCAACACCGGTAATAATTTAAAAAAATAATAAATTAAACGTAATTACATGTGTCGGTACAAGTGTCTTATACCGACACGGACACGGACACGCCTATTTTCAGAGGTGTCGGCTATACGAGAGTCTCCCATCTTGTGGTCTTGGAAGGGTCTTAACGAATTCGTGGTTTTCTTTGGACGTTAGCTCGAGAAATCCCACTCACTAATACTATCCGAGTTGTGCGAAATTTAGCAGTTGTCGATACCTATTCAGTTTGTAATGCAGGTTCATAAACTTTACTCCATGCATTCAGAGACTATTCTGCTTTACTGCGGATATGGTATGCACTAAATTGTGATCGGATCAAGGATTTCTATCTGCCTAACTAGCAAGACTGGCTGGCTGTAAGTCTGCTGCAGATTGTAGCTGCCGCTTGAGTGTCTCTGGCAGGTAGAAATAGTGTTATATGTAACAACTCTCCTCAAAATAGCACCACCATTCAGTACCAGGTTAAAACAAGGGGAAGTGTTCTGAAAATTTTGCAAATTCTGCCTCATGTATATACTCGGAAGACTACTAAAGTAAACAGGCTGAATAACATTGTTGGACTCATTCTTTGGATGGATGGGTGAAAGTAAATTGTGATAGGGTTGTGACTGATAGTGGGCCTAGCAGTGCCTATGGAGGAGCAATTCAAAATACTGACAGTGAACTTGTGGCAGGTTTTGATGAGAGTTTGGGAACCTGTACAATTACCTCAGCCCAATCCAAAGACGTTTGCACGTTATTGAGAGGCTTCAGGCGTGTTTGGATTGTTTCTATTTTGGGGTTAGTCCCCTTTTGTTTATCGGAAAAAAAGGGTACGGAAGCTGTTCTAAAATTGACTGGCCTTTGTGATCAAATACTATATGCAGTCTCCATTTGTATTTTTCATATTTTTTTTTACTTTTGAACGGAATTTACTGCTCTAACAGTCATTCATACACACAAAAGTCTCAGTCTCTTAACTTTTATCTTCTTAGTGATTTTTCTAAGACTGCATCTTGTTAAATCTTAACTATCATATAATTAGTATTATTTTTTTGTTCAATCTCTTTGATTTCTTGTAAAACAAGCATAAGGTATATCGCCATTGTAACAATCCATAATGATTGGTAAGTTGGTGTATTCATTTTTTTGTTAAGGGTTATTTACTGATTACAACTAAGATTAATATTCCAATCATGTTTCTGACAACTAAGATTTAATATTCCAAACATGGATGAATGCCAGCGCAAAAACTAAATCAAATTTCTGAAATTCATAGATAAGTAGATCACACCATACCACTATGTACTTGTTGTCCAGCCCACTGAGAAGTTTCTCTTTTTCAAATTTCTCTGTTTCTTCAGAATCCAACTGCAAAAAACTATTAGTTGGTTAATGGCTAAAGCTCTATAACAACTACTATTTGGAACACAACTAAGACATAATAACTTGTCCAATAGTTGAAATTAGTGTTGGTAAATTTTTTTGTCTATGTGAATATTCTAAAAACAATCATCTCCCGCGGAAAAAATTCCTGTAAAATCTCAATCACTCGCTTATTTTTACCGGATGTCGTCAAAGTCGTTAAAAGGAAACTGAAGGGTGAGAATTTCCATCGGACACTCTTTAGTAAAAATCTCACGAGAGAAGATGTGTCCCCCTCCCCCCACTTATTCCGAGAAAATGAAGCATGTTTTATGAAATCTCTTTAAAAATTATATCATACCGTGGCGTATTCTGATTCATCATAACTCTGGCTTCTTCTACTTGTCTTACTGTTGTTGTTCAAGTTAACTAATGTCTCTTCATCAAACTTGGCTCTTTCTTCATTTGATAGTTGGTTGTAGCATTTTTCTCCGTCCTCCTTGCTTCGTTTATGTTCCACCTGACAAAGATTGTTCATCAAGAAACTCCTTTAACACATATAGGCTATAACTGACATTGCACTTTAGCCTAATTAGGAGAAGGAATGAACTTACAGATGAATATCCTGCAGTACAGTAACCATGATGCTGATCCAAAGTTTGTATTGTATCTGATGCAAAAGGACATACAAAAAGAAGTATACCAATTACACAGAGCCTTGTTGAATAGCTAAATTGAACAAACAAACCATACAAGATTATAGTACAATTCACCTTTCAATAAACAGCTGACACCTTCCCTAGATGATGTATTAGCAGCTTGTGCAATCCTAGTTAGATCCCTTTGTATAATGCACCCGGTCTCACCCAACATTCCAACCTTAAACAACAAACAAAAAAACATTAACAACATATGCAACTAAAGCTAGCATTAGTACTTGAGAATGAACATAACAATAACAATAGATGTTTATGTTAACAAACCTGAAGCTTGAACACACTAATTGTATTCCTATTAGCATCTTTATTATTGCAAAATCCAACCAAAAAGACCCCGAAAGCGAAGATCATGAAGAACACCATGGGTCCTCTTCCGCCACTTGCAACCTCACCATCAGCATCCTGAGAAGGGACATAATGCCTATGATGTTGTTCCTTTACATATTCAGAATCTGATTCAGTTTTGAATGATGATTCGGAGGAAGAATCTGAATCGAAGAAACTCCCTCCCATGATACCTCCTGAGGAGGATGAAACTAGGGTAAGGTTCCATGTGATTGCCAGAAACACAATCAGTGACAAAAGAAGAACGTTAACACGTTTTCTCAAGAGAATCATTTGGGGTTCCAGTATCAAATTGAGTCTTATGTTGATGAGACTAAATTGTTGTAGAAGAAATGGTTTGGTTTTTCATCAAAAGTTATATGCTTTGGAAAGGAATAGAGGAAAAGAATTTGACGGAAATAGAGGATCTTAAAGTTTTTCTCTTTTCCAAGTAACTGCGCGGAAATTGGTTACAATTTTGATAGTACGGATTAAAAAGGTCATTAGACTATACTTAAAACAAATGGATCTAACAAAAAAAAAAATCTAACTAGTCTAGAGAAATTAACTTCACTTTTATCATCAATTAAAATGATCAACAATTCATTTGTTGTGAAACTTTGAAGAATTATGAGCTCATTTGTTTTCTTCTTTTTATTTATTTAAGGTGGGTTTGTTTCAAGGTTACTATAAATATTTATTTGTTCCATTCACTTTATAAAATCATTTCAATCAATTTTTTATTTTAAAAAATATTAATTACACATAATTTTTTATTCTGATATAAAAGATAGAAATAAAACATTCTCATAGAAATAATTTTAACAAATTATAACTTTCTACTATTTGTCATATTTATTATTATACTTTATTTTTTTATAATTTAAAATTAAATAAATTTTATAATTATTTGGTGTTAAACCGATTTTCTAATTTAAATCTGATTCTTTTGTATGCCAATTTTTAGGTCTAAATAAACAGGTAAGGTTCTTATTTTGATTATTATGGCTAGGAGGCAACAAAATAGAAGGCTTAACTGATTAAAATATAATTTTAAAAAATTAAAATTATTAATTTATTTTAAAAATATAATAAAATATAATATAATTATAATTTTTAATATTTTTCATATCATTTAAATATTTTAAAATATAAATTTATATAATATAAAATATTTATTAATTGACTATAAAATTATTTTACGTTATATTTTATCTATTTATAATATTATAAATATTACTAAATTTCAAAATAGTGCAAGAAAATTTAAATCATTAAAAATACAAAAACAATCATGAATTAATATTCTAAGAAATAACAAATAAGATTGGAAAAAAAATTAAAGTTATTTATATTTTAATTTTTTTAATTAGATTAATAGAATGGTTGAGATTACTATAAAAGAAAGAAAAAATATAATATTTATTTTTTAATTAATCAAAATTGAATGAGTGATTGTATGTAAAATAATTTGGTTTGGTTGTGTCGATTTAAATAATAATTTTTTTGATTTGCTATAAGAGAAGAGAATGAGTAAAAGATTATTTAGATTTTGGAGGTTAGAGTGAGAAGAGCGATGGCCAGGCAAGTCGGGAATCGGGACGAGTCGACATTGACTCGAATTGTTGATTCGGTGTTCGCCTTCGTGAGACACGCTGAATTTGAGATCCTCTTTTTTCTTTTCTTCTTCATCGCTTATATTCTCTTCAAAGATATCGTAAGTTCTTTCTTTTCTGTGTTTCTGTGAAATTAAGCTATAGTTTTTCAATTTTTGCACTTGATTAGTGATTAATATATTGGAATTTCACTCGAATTGATGATCGATTTACCTTGTTTTTGTGTGATTTGGAAAAAATCTAAAATAGTTTTATCAGAGTCAACAATTGGAGTGAGTTTCAATATATCTTGTAATTTTGCATTTGGAGTGAGTTTCAATGATTGTGTTTGCATCAACTGCAGACATCAAGACCTGAATACAATCAAGTATTTGTGAAGAAGCCTGATGGTGGACCAGAACTTTGGCCCTTTTAAAGGAATTGATGCTTTGACCAACAGGTCGGATCTCGTCCTTGGAGGTATTCTTAGCACGCCCTGTGATGATTTTGCATATTTCCTTTTGTATTTGTATATTTATGCAATCTAATTTTATAGGCAAAAACCAGTTGAAACTACCACATATTTGTATGGGGTTATATTCCAGTTAGGTATAGCACTGTCGGTAAAACAAGTTGATCATATTATCTATTTTGTCTCTGTTTCAAATTTGAGGGGATTGTCTCATACTGTTAATCTCTTTTCTACACGACTTAGAAATAGAAGTGCTTGGACCCTATTCATTCACGCTCCGATCTCAAATGTGGTTTACAGGTTACGTGATCCTTATCTTTGACATGAAAGATCTGTTTTTATAATTAAATAGCGAACGTAGTTAATTTTGCTTTAAAACAAGATGTTGGTTGTTTTTACAAGTTTTCTCAAAGGCTTATATGCTAGCCTTACGCCATGCAGAAATAAGCTATTTTCAAATTCACAACTCATGTGGCATATTTGTGTTTTGAGATGCTGACGATCTTAATTAGAATGCACCATAGAATTATAGGTCCAAGTGGACCTCGATTTTTAATAGTTAGATTGATACCAAATTATACTGTTTCTCCGTTTTCTCCTTTCATGTTGCATCTGTATTGAGTAGTTGATGATGCTCGCAGGACTTGTCCCCCCCAACTATGGGAGACTCTCCTCCCCTATCTGTCTCTCTGACTCCCTCAGGATCCCCCGTGTCTGTCTCTTTCATCATACCTTTCGTTAAACTAAAAGCTTCTAATTAGTCATCTCAATTCCCCAATAATTAAAGTTTAAAAAAAAAAATTCATTGGAGAATCAAACTTTGACATACTAAAATTACAAGCTCACAGCATTCATGAACCATATACCAAAATAAATAGTCAATCAAGATAACCATTTATGAAGTTTTCACGGTAATTAAATTCAGGGAAGGTAAATCATAACTGAGAAATCGGACATACATTTGAATCTATTGGTGAGATAGATTACTACTATTATCCTAAACAGCGTCTTAGAAATTGCAAACAGATTGATATTTTGTGCAACTCAACATTTATATTGAACAAATAGACATTAAAAACGTAAAGAAACAATATTCGGGCAATACATGATAAATAACACCAACTCTGTGCCATGTCCATAATTTTTTTCTCTCCAAGGAACAAGCTTTTCTGTCTTCTACTAAAATAACCTTTGAAACCTCTCTAAAAGCTAAAACAAACAATCTAAATGATTTTGTCAAGAACATAATTGAAACTTAGGTAATGAAACCTAACAAAGGCACCTTAAAACCATCTTCAAAACACTATTACAGACATTCCACAAAATAGTTTTTGTTCAACCACACTAGTTTTCTCTTCTAGCCATCTCAGAGACTCTCTCTACTGGAACTTTAGTTACATCTTTGCGAAATCCAATATCAGAAGCCAATCTTCTCCAACTGTATTGCATACAACCAAGTCCAAATAATGCAGGACTAAAATAATTAGCTGCGGAGTTGACAGCAGCCAAGTAAGGTGCAGCTTGTCCACTTACACCACCTACAGAAGCCAAGTAAGATGCGGCTTTTCCACTTGCACTACCTACGGACTTGACTGCAGGCGAGTAAGATGCAGCTTTTCCAGTTGCACCGCCTACGGACTGGAAAGCAGCCAAGTAAGACGTGGCTTGTCCACTTCCACCACCTACAATGTCATTTGTGATTACTCGGAGGCCTGTTTTGCAATAAATTACAAAATCTTCACAGTTATTCTCAGAGACATGGTAGTCACCAAATCCATTTTCAAGAAGATAAATAGTACGGTAAACAACTTCTGTTGGATCAGAAGAAGCAAGGGTGCTACCTCCTCGAGCTTGGACTAGAAAATGCATTTTATTGACACCATACAGAAAGCGGTATAGTTCACCTCCAGAAAGGAAACAACCTAAGCAGGATGAGAAGACACCGTCGTTGGTCGTTGTTTCCCTGCGATCACCGCATATTGGGCATGGAATGTTGTTGGTATCAAAAGAAGAAGCTGCACTAGTAAAGAGACTGTTGAAAGAAGTAGATGCTCCAGTTGGTTGTAGTCTTGCTCTAGTTGTGAAGTGGATTACCATTTTCTCGTTAACAAGTATTCCTGTTATCTTACAAAAATGCAGTTAGCAGAGCACAAATATCACTTTAACTTCAGTATTATCTTAATAACTGAAAGAATTTGACAAGTTTGAGACATGAAAATATAAATTCATAGATGAATAAAAGAAAGAAGAGATGACCATGATGTGCAAAGAGGTAAGCCGTCCTCCAAGAGTAGATGTGATCGCCACGTTTCAATTGTTTCCTTTCAATCTTATTGGAAATAATTCACATCTTAATGTGTGTAAACTTTGCCAAGGTGAAGACTGAAAGGGATGAAGAAGTTTAATAAAACGAACACGAATACAATTTCTGTCCCAAGACCTTTCACTGCTGAAGTGAGTATATGTTTGGGCAAACGATATTCCATTTATAAGCTAAGTTGATGCATTTATTGATAGCCTTTGGCTTTTCAAGGTGCATGGAATAACACTTGCTGATATTAATACTAACATAGAAGGTAGAGGGGCGATCTATTTTCCATAAGGCTCAAGAATAGAATCGTCATTTTTCTTACCAATAAGAAAGTCCTTTTCTTTTTAAGTCTCATTTGGTAAAAATGTAGTGGGTAGTTTATCTGTTTTTAAGTTTTGGTCAGTAAAAAACAACTGAGGTATTTGATAAATTAATTTTAGGGATTGCTATTCCCACCATTTATAACGGACAACGACCTTTATAAAACTCCAAAATGCCTTTTGTTTATTTGGATTTTGAAATTTGGATGATCTATTACATATGAGAATTTTTTAATGCATCCCAAGTATTCTTTAGGCACCTGCGTGAAATTTTATAATTGTCATGCGAAATCAGAGATGCATCTCTGGGGCGCATTTTTATTTATGAAAAAACATACAAATCGAAAATACAACACTGGTTCCCAATTGAACTATAGAACATGTGAAAACACAACCTACCACGTTGATTGGAATCGGAAATACAACTACAGTTTCATACCGATGTTGTATTTCTCGTATTTCATTTGACATATATGCGCACTGCCTCGTCCCCTTCCTCATTTGCAAAATACTCAAAAGCCAAATATAAAAAACTCCAAATCTCCATTGTTGTAGAAAACACATTGTTTCAAAATCTATCAATGCATATCAACACAGAAGGATATCACCGGGCATTATCAAAGATAAACAACGAGAACCAACAATTGTATGTTGATTTTGAGGATTGAGTATTTTTGATTTTACATCGAATTGTATTTTAGGGTAGTAAACTGGATTTTTTTTTAGTTTTTGTATTGTTTGAATTCAATACGGAAGTGTTATTAATGTCATTTTCACGATTTTTTTGGCCAACATTAAGCTTCAGCATCACCATTGACGTATTTTATCGATTCGATACGACAAGAATCTAATAGTTTTAGATGCATTTTGTTATTAGTCCTATTAAGTTTTTAATATTTTGGATTATTTTGATAACACTTTAAGGAGTATTTTGTGTATATTATTTTGGAACATGATATTTATAAATATTTCGTGATTAATTTGTATTTAATTGAAATCATATTTTACTACATATTTTGTAAATGCAACAAACTCACATGAAAATGTGTTCACAACTGTCTATGCAGGAACCGAAAATATAACTACGATTTCAAACTATAGTTATATTTCCGATTTCTAACATAAATTTAAAAAAAAAGTGTGTCCTAAAAATATACTTTCAAAAATATTTTTGATTTTACATAGAGTATTTTTACCCATATAGAATAGAATAAGAAATTGTCTTACATATCCACCATGATCCATCTCAATTTATTTGCCCAAAAATAATCAAGAGTTTAATATCTTAATACAATTCATATATAAATATCTGGAAACACCAAACAGAAAATTGAATATAATATCATATTACATGTATTATTTATTTCTTAATCATACCAGCAAGGAAAATGTAAAGTTATATACTCCATAATGTGACACTTAAATATTCATTTAATAAAGATATGAACTTGTTCAATTTTATAAAGTAATAAAAAAAATAGTTAAATAAAGGAAATAAAAAATTCATTATCATGTCTGGGGCTATGAGGAAGATGAAGAATAAAAATAAGAAAGAAAAAAATTTGACAATTTATCATATTCACCCTCTTATTGTTATTTTATTTAACTAATTAAAATAATTTCAATTAATTATTTTAATTATTTAAACATACTCTATACCTTCTTAATTCCTACCACTCCATCATATACTACAGAAAATATCATATTAAATATCATGATTATCCATACATCACATAAACATCACAATTAAGTCACAAATACTCCGTATAAATTGATTAAATAATTAAATAATATAACTATTTTGGGGTGTTACAAATATCGTTCAGCTACATTTGATAGAGAATGAAAGATACAATTCACCAACTTCGAACTAAAGACGGATGAAGATTTAGAGATTATGTGGAGTACTTTTCGTCGTTATGCAACAAATGTATGATTGAATTGGATGCAGAGATTGTAAAATTCATGGAAGTTATTATCAATATGTTGCAACATCATGAATTACCCGTTTATAACGATATGTAGGATGTGTTTGGATTGACGGTGGACATAATTGATTCTAGTAAAATTGAGTTTGATAGAATTGATTTTAATAGAATTGAGTTTAGTATAATTGATTTATGTTTGGATACATTTATGTAAAAGTGAGTTGAAGAATAAATTTCAGTGTAAAAATCACCCAGAATCAATTCTGGAGACAGAATCAATTCTACTTTTGATAAAACAAACACTTCAAAATTATCCAGAATCAATTCTACACCTCTATAATTGATTCTGACTTTTGTAGAAGTGGAACCAAACATATACGCAATGTTATATTTATATTAACAATTATCTATGTAATATTGAGTGTTTTAGTTTCATGTCAAGTTATTGTGGTTTCTAAATCTTGTTCATATTGTCTTTATTTTTGTTTTGAAGTATTAGAATTATTCTCGGATATGCATCTCGAAGTATACCGGATACAAAATAATATGGTGGTTCACTCATTTCTGTTCATTTTTGTGTGAAATGAATGTGTTAGAAGCTATGAAGTCCAGACTCGGACACTTACACAGGACACGAGGACACAACTAAAGTAAAAAAAAATATAGAACACAGGCACAGCTATATATATTTCATATATTAGTAAAATAATGCAATTTATGAGCACAAGTTATGAAGAGTCTAAAATAAGAAAAGTCTTAAATTAAGTACTTTTAATCTTAGTACTTTCAATCAATTAAAAAAAGTCTTAAATTAAGTACTTTTAATTAAGAAAAATCATCTAAAATAAAATGATACAAATCATATCATAGTCACTCCATATTGAGAAAGAGAAGTCAGGTCCCTAAGTCTGGCTCTTCCAAAGATAAATTATATGTTTATGTAATTAACATATAACATTAGTAAAACAAAAGACAAATAATATATAACATATCTAATTAACATATAACATTTATATCTAATTAACATATAACATTTATGTAATTAACATGAAACATAAACAAAAAACAAACACAATTTACAAAAATAACACGAGTGAAGCACAATCACCAACATATATATTAACAACAGAAAACGGAGACAAATAATAAAGAAAGAAAAAGAATGAGTATCGAAAGAGAAATATTGGAATATCGGCAATGGCAACGATGAAATATTATCGCGCGACAAAAATGAAAACAAACAAAGAAAATGTAAATAAAAAGAGAAGATGAAAAAATAAGGAATAGGCATTGTTTTTATAGGGGGAAAGTGGAATATAAAATGTAAAAAAAAAAATTAATTTTGAGAATTTGAAAGATTGACGTGTCTCTTATTTGAAATAGTGTCCGTTGCGTTTTTATTTATTTTTTTCATTAGACACTTCAAAAACTGATAAGTGTCGTACGTGTGTCAGTATCCCAGTATCCCATTCGTGTCCAGTACAAGGACATGCCTTCTAATTGGCGTTTAGAGCTGCATAGGTCGGAAGATTTATCTCTTTACTCTAAAAACTTTTTTGGATTTTCACAAGGGTTTGTGAGAAAGCATCAACAATCAACAAGCTGGAACTAAGCTCAAATTTAATATTGAACAAAGACAACATTAAAAAAGCATATAACTATAAAGAAACAATATTCCAACAATAATAGATAAAGAACTTCTGCAATGCTAGTTAAGAACATAACTGAAAGTTAACAAAGACCTTCTACCATAGAGTTTTTGTGGAAACCACACTAGTATTCCCACCTAGCCATCTCAGCTAGTTTTTCAACAGGAACTTTAGTCACCCCACTGCGAAATCCAATATCAGACACCAATCTTCTATAGCAGTACACTCCACAATTAACCAATACCAAACCGTAAAAACTTGTCTTCACAAATCGAAGTGGTAAAGATGCTAAGCAATTAACAGCAGCCTCGTAAGATGCAACCTGTCCACTTCCTCCACTACCTACATTTCTGTTTATCGTTACACGCAGCTCTGATTTGCAATAAATCGCAAAATCCTCACAGTTATTCTTGGAGTAATGGTAGCTACCAAATCCATTTTGACAAAGAAGATAAGTAGCACGGTAAACGACTTCTTCGGCTGGATCTGAAGAAGCAAGAGTGCATGTACCTCCTCTAGCTTGGGCTAGAAAATGTATTACAGAGACACCATACTCAAAGAGATAGAGTTCACCTCCAGAGAGAAAACAGTCTAAGCAAGATGAGATGACACCATGAGTCATTGTTTGGTTGCAGTTACTGCATCTTGGGCATGGAATGTCGGTGTCAAGAGAAGAAACTGAGCAGCTTGTAAGGAGATTGTCAACAATAGTTGGTGTTCCTGTTGCTGTTTGTGTTCCTCTAGCAGCTGTGAAATGGATTACTGTATCCTCACCAACATATATTCCTGTTATCTTAGAAGAGCATGGTTATGACTTATGAGCATAACATTAACTTCAGTATCATAGTTATAAGCATAGGGTAAGTTTGAGACATGAAAATATGAGAGATAGTTGAATATGATATATAAATTAACATAAAAATGTGACACCAAAGCAAAGAGAGAATTAGAGATGACCATGATGTGCATAGAGGTAAGCCTGTCTCCAAGAGTAAATGTGATCGCCTGGTTTCAATTATTTCTGATCAATCTTATTGGAAAGAACTCCCATTTGATTTGTGTGTGAAGAACGAAATGGAAGAAGAAATTAAATAAAATGAAAGAACTCATTTACTTTTACTTCTTTTCCGTACAAAGTTTACTTTATTTTACTGACACTTAGTCTGCTATGAGAGTACTTGTTTGCACATCGACTTATCCATCTTAAAACAATCTTTACAGCTATATACCACTGCTTCACTTATTTCAAAATTCAAACTCTAGTTTTTTGGGCATACGAAAAAATTATCTATCTATAAATAAAAAAAGTTTAAATACTTCTAGTCAATCAATTAACTCTATTTTAATATATATTATATACTCTCTTCATCCCAAATTATAAGTCATTTTGTCAAAAATATTTGTCATAAATTATAAATCACTTTAGAATTTCAATACATAATTTATAACTTTTTATCTAATATATCATCTACTATTTATTTCTCTTTCTTCTTTCATTATTTTGATTACGTTTTTCAATGTAATTATAGAAGGACATATTTGTAAATTCGTACACCATTTTATTTTTTCATAAAATAATAATTAAATTTTTTAACTCAGGTGAAATAACCAAAACGTCATATAATTTGGGACAGAGAGAGTAAAATTTTAAGGGTTTAATTTAAATACACTGATATTATATTTTACACTATCATCTAATAGAAAGTCAATAAATTGTTTTGTCATTAAAAGAATTTTAAAATTAAAATGTGATTTATTCTGATACAAAGTTGTGATTGGTTGACAATATAAAATTAATTTACACTATCAATGTATCACTACTTTTCTCAAATTTTAATGTTTATTTTTTACTTTTTAATAAAAATTAAAAAAATTAGATTAAGACATATATGGCATGGTAAATATATTAAGTATGCAATAAAAAATTAGATTACGACTTAGTGAATATTTAATTCCATAGTGGCCTAGCATGCTCTATAATGTTCTCAATTTCTAAACCCTAATCATATTCTTCTTTTTCCATTTGACGAACCAGACTTTCATTTGAACTTCTCCAATACAATATTTGAAGTTGTCACTAAGCTTTAGCTTTATACAAGGTATGTCATTAAATCCTCATATAATGTTGTTGTCGAAAGATGTTCTCTTGTCCTGTTGTGCGTTTTTTCAACTTTTGTTTAATGTTGTAGTCCAAAATAAGTTTTGTTTATGTTAAATTACAGAAATAGGCATCATGAATGACGTATTTCATCATGGGGCCAACTTGTGCACGACACTTTCATGTTATACAGAGGTGGGGATGCAACCATTATTCTAGGGCAAGATCCTGATAGGCGGGACTACTTTGTAATTGTTAGCTTAGTTAAAGATTAGGGCTTTGATGGTTTCAGATTGTGGAGGAAGATCTCAGATGTTGATGAAACTTGCTTCCATGTGACTGATGACAAATAAGCGCTGGAAATTGCCATACATTGTCTCGATTAATGGCGTGGATGGTTATATATGGGTTGAACACGATGTTGGGGATATTGTAAGCAAGGTTTTTATACCAAATGTTAGCAACCTCGTGCAAGAAACCGATGACAGCAGTTGTGATGGTAGTGATGTTGAAGGCGTCAGATTTGACGACAATGAAGAGTAAAGAACAAGACTATGAAATGAAGGTTATATGGAAGATGAAAAAATAGCAGCAAATGAAGGTTATGTTAAAGTGGAAGTGGACACATTTACTGATGGTAGAAGGGTTGTGGTGAATGGCAAGTCATTTGGTTACAAGAGATGTGATACCAAGAAAAAAAGATGCTCTTACACTCACCCGAAGTCAAACTATTTGCACCTGTTAAACTATTGGGTTCTAGTTCGAGAAGGAACCCCAATAATAAACCAAAGAAAGATGATGTTGATTATTGAAATGAGGAACTAGATTGTTCTAATCCTGATGATAATGGTAATGAAAAGAATCCAAAGTATGAGAAGTTTAGAGGTGAGTTGATGAACAAAGACTTCAACTTCAAGTTAGGAGTGAAATTTAATCCTTTGGGGGAGTTCAAAGATGTTATTAGGGAATGGTTTTTTCTCAATGGAAGAGAGATAAAGTTTGTTAAAAATGAAAGATATAGGGTTAGGGTAGAGTGTAAGGACAAATGTGACCTTTTGGCTTTATGTAGTAAAGTTGGTGACAGACACACCTACCAAATAAAGACATGGATGGAGCCACATAATTGTGTTAGGGTTTAAAATAACAAATCAATCAATTTAAAGTGGGTATCCAAGCTAGTGGTGGAAAAAAGGAAGTCCGTGAGTAAGGTAAAAGTGTCTGAAATAATGTCTGAGACGAGAATGAAATATGAGTAAGATAGGTTTGTCAATATGATATCACTAATTTGCCATCTGATTTGGCGCATAGGTTTATTTTTAAATGCATGTGCCATTTGAGATGACGCTTACACTTAAATCAAAACTCAAACTTAGTTATTTAGGTAATTTCTTTAAAAACATGGTCATTGAAGAATTTTAAATATAATAGTTGGTTATTGGTAAAAGATATTCTTGAATTGCACACTTACACATAAATATTTCTTTTTTTATTTATTATTTAATCATCATGAATATTTAAGGTAGATATGTTTGGTAAAAGGAGAGGTTCACTGATAAACTAACTAATGATGGATAGTTTGTACTTGTTTATAGTTGAGGATTAAAATTGATAGTTGATAAATTAATTTGATTGATTGATAAAATTAACGGTTCAACTAACTTATAAATGTAAAATGATATAAAAAATATTTAATACATAATTATTTCATTTTAAAATAAAATAAAATATAAAATTACCGTTATGCCCTTCATACCTTTCCACCTAATATTCTCTTATTATTATATTTTCTCTATTATTATTATTATTATTATCTAACAATAGAATAAACCACTAAATAATCAACATAGCTAAATAATTATTTAACTAATATAATTATTATTATTTAATTATTCTAATTATAATTAAAAAATGCTAGTAACTAGTTACTCTCATCTTAAGGTTTATCATTCTACATCAAAAACTTCCAAAAACACATCAAATTATCAAATAACACACATTACCACGTAAATCAATTAAAATAATTAATAATTCAGCTCAGAGCGTTACAATCTGAATTATCTCGATTTTCTTTCTCAACGTCTATAACTTCATCCTTTGTAGTTTTTCATCTTTGTTGTACAAGTTCTTCAACTTGTCCCACGCCTTTTGGCCATCTTTTCTTGAATTATCTTCTCGAACACGTTAAGACCCACACACTGCTGAACCAAGAACAAATCTTTTCCATATTTCTTCTTTTGATCCTTGAGCACATCATTTACATTCCCTTTCAATGTCAGTACTCCATCATTCACAGTTTCAAACACATCTTGAAATTTTAAGACAACTTTCATTTGCGCTATCCACATCTCATAGTTCTCACATTTGAACACCGATAGATTCGTTAGAAATTGCGTTGATGTTGTTGTTCCATGCGCCATTACATATTCGCTCTAAATCGCAACCCGGACTATGCGGTAAAAATTTATTGGAACAAAAGGGGTTTCAAGAAAGATGAGAGAAGAAGAAGAATAGAGAAAACTATATTTTAAAATTTTGTTATTGCTGTTAAGATAAGCTACATAAAATTATTACAATAGCATGCCTATTTACATGCGATCAAGGCCTAAGCCCAAAACATACAAGTTATATTTTGACTTCGACACAATAGACAAATGTTGTATTTGGCTTAGTCGAATACAGTTGACTCTTACTACTTCAACAGAGTCAAATACTAACTTTTACGAAACATCGAATTACAACTTCTAACATCCTTTATACCTTATTTTGTAGGGATGGAAAAACGGATTTGGTCTAATAAACATGTTTGTTTTGTCTTCACTCTTTTGGGAGGTGGACCAATAATTTAAGTACATGTCATCTAATACATTTGCCTTTTCTTGCGAACGCGAATATTAATATAATTAACTTTTTATATTTTTTGGGCTAACAAGATGTAGAACTTGCAGGCCAAGCTGTTTCGCCCTCATTTTTTCCAGGACAAACCAAAGTTCTAGGTTCCTAAACAACGTATGTCCCATTCCATCCATTTTTGCACAAATTTTTGTAGGATAGATTTAAACGAGACAAATATGTAGTGTGTCACCTTTACTATTTTGTGATAGAAAAATCGTTAAATCTTTATTTGAAAGTTTGAATGAGAAGTGTGAAGAGGACTTTAAAAAATAGAAAGATAGAGTAAAAAGAATTGAATGATTTTGGTTGCGGCAATTTTGAAGAATTTTATTTTTATTTATAACACAAAATCTCCCTAATTTAAGTAATTAAAAAATTGTTTTGAAGAATAGGTTTGAAAAATATATTCATAATAAGTATTTTTTTATCATTTTAAAATAAAAAACAAATTCGATAACTTAGAAAAATACTTTTCAAATTTTCCTCTTCGGACTTGAAACTCTCAAACAAAATTTATGAATTTTAAAACAAAAGTCATAGTCAATTTATTTTTTCTTTTTTATTGATAAAAAATAGGAAAGATATTTTTTTATATATAAAGGAAATTGCTTTTTGAACGGTATTTTTTTATTCGGCTGCTCACGTAGAGTAGATCTTTGGTAATCCACGTCATCATTTGTCGTCTTCCATTAATTCTCCTATTTTCCCCTTTTCTTCTCTCTTTTTCTTCACAACAAAAGAAAATATAAACAATACATCTCTTCCATTTCAATTTTCAATTTCCTCCGACTCTCTCCGCCATGGCTTCTCTCCTCCGTCTCCCCATCGCCGCCGCCGTATTCCTCCTCCTCGCTCTCTCCGCCTCCACCGTCTCCGCTCGCCCTTGCCGCACCTTCATCATCTCCTCCTACTCCTTCCGCAACCCTTCCTCCAACACCTTCGCCACCATCACCGAGATCCGATCCATCTCCCCTCTCTTCCCCAACGACAAACCCTACGGAATCTTCCTGGATCGCCCGATCCAACACCAGAACCTCGAAACCAACTCTCGCGCGTCCCATCCACGCGGCCCTCTAGGGTTTTCAACCGACGCCGATTTCTCTTCCCTCCGCGACCGTACTAAGGATATCCTCAGCGTCGCACTCGCCTTGCTTTTCGGAGTTGGATGCGGTGCCCTCACCGCCGCCACCATGTACTTGGTCTGGTCCGTCTTCACCGCCCGCCATGAATTCCATTCCGCCGTTTACGGTGATTTCTCCGACGACGAGATTGAGAGCCCTAAGAAAGTTGGATACGTCAAGATTCCGGCGGCTGAAGTTGCTGCTGCTGCTGCCCCCGCACCACCGGCTAAGGAATCGGTATGAGAATTTATAAATGGAAATTTAGTAATTCGTAGTATTATGTGTGGTTTATGACTTTATGTGTTGTTAATAATTATAGTCGAATTTTAATGTAAAAGAAACACCTTAAGGTGCAAACTCTTTCATGTACCCTTTGATTGTTCCTTTATTACATGTTTACTTTCGAACTCTATGTATTTGCAATATCTTAGGATTATTACTTGGAAAACCCTAGTCATTATGTTGGATTTCTGTCTTGATTGTATCAATGATGAAGCCTTAAATTATTATGTGTGATATGTATATGTTAATGTTAAACATACCAATGCAAGTAATGGTGATATCTGATAAATTATGGTATTATGGTAGTAGTTTGTTACAGCTTGTGTCTAGTTTCATTTTCTTAGACACAATGTTAATGTCATGATTCATGGGATGGGATGTTGACGACTCCACCCATTTACTAGAAGTTTGTTAAACTATTCTATATTTTTGTTTGGAGTCATATTCTACGCTCAAAATGATATATATTGTTTTTCTTGTCTTAGCAACAATATCTTAAAACTTGAATGCAATAGAAACTGTAATGTATGGGACACAACACATTCACCATGTACTGTGATGTAATATGTTCTTTTAAATACCATTGCTATATCGATCATTTAAAAATTATATTTTGGGTCAACCTGCTCCCCTCTAGTCCTTTTTACATCTACATATTGGCCATTTTAGGTTTAGTGTTGAGTTCTATGATACATAGGTACGGTAAAGACCTAAATCGTATAAGTAAAGAACTAAATTGTTAGGTTCACAACAAAACATCACTCGAAGAGTTTAAAAAAGGTCAAAAATAATGTTACGATACAATAACGAAGAAATTAAAATACATAAATATACTATTTTGATATTCGAGAAAGCACAAATTTTGGTCGAAACCACATAATGAACAAAAGTGAATTACCACGAGTGCGGTACATCGGTGCGTGTACCCGGTACGGGTGCGTACCTGTTACCGGCACTTCACCATTTTTAGAAGTACCCATGCTTCCATGGTTGAGTTCATGTTTAAAAATTTGACCCGATCAAATTTTTATGACCAGGTCAGGGAAACAACCCATACTATTAACACACCTAAATAACTGTGGAAGTGATTTATATCCGTAGCTTTTCTTCTGTATATGGTCTGGCCAATCAATTGTGCAATTTTATATTATAGTATTATCACTATTAGGGAAATTTAGACGGTATAAATGAATGTTCACAATTGCTTGTTGAAGTTGTATTTGGAAATCAATTATCCTCAGTATATAGTATTATTATTCTAATATCCTTTTAAGTGATTTGGGAATTTGTTAAAGCCTTAGGCTAGAGAGACATATTTCTAAATGCTGTCTCTGGGTTTTCCTCCGGGTTTTGAGTTAACAGCAGGAATTTGAATTTTATAGTTTTAAAAGTAGTGACTGGTAAGGAATTCTTAATCATCTGTGAACACAATTGTATTGTGTTCTGATGACTATGTGAGGTTATTTTTACATTAATGGTGCAATAGGATGGATTCATGATTGCAAAGAATCTCTCCCTTCTCGAGATTAATAGTGACTTCAAAGTTATCTGTTTGTTATGGTAAAAAAATTTCGGTTTTGCAGCCTTACAGTCATTTACTAAAATAAGATTAGAGACAGGAAGAAGTATTAGCTTAATATTTTTGTTAGCCTTTATGGGGGAAACTGATAGTATCTCCCAAGCAGGGCACTTTTATATTTTAGCATGTGTTTGGTTTCAAGTTTGGAATAAAAAAAGCACGACTGGGCAGCAATTTGGCGTGATTTGTGCGTTTTTTGTGGTTTCCACTGTGAATCCAAACAGACAAACAATACACTATACAGTTGTTTTTTAAAAGGCTACATTATCATTATCATCAGCGGAATAAAGATGATAAAGGCGGGGAGAAAATGATAAAAGTGCAAAATCTTGTGGATATGATACTATATGCGTTGGGACCCAATTCCAACTTTCTTGTGCATTTTTAAGGTAGCAGGACTGGTCAGTAACAGCAGATAGGGATGATAGTGTTTAAAGGGTGAGATTCTGAGGAAACTTCATTTACAATACTCTGAGGAATTTCGTATAGGTTTTCGTCCTATGTATCTGAGTGTTGTGTATAGAGTGATATTTTTTTTTCTATTTGCTCATTGTTAACTAGTATGTTTGTTGCTTCTTCAATTATGATGTTTATCTTTTATACTGATATTATGAAAAAGATAAATACAAAGCATATATTCATCTAAAGGAAGAAAACTACTCAATTTACTGTTTTCGGTTTATGTAAAATGTAAAAATTTCTGTTTTCATCTCTAATAAACCCGAAGAACTGTTTTGGTATCTTGTACTCGTTGATTTTAGTCTTGTAAATATAATTTATTTTATATATCAAGTTAAATTTATGAGTCACATACATTGACACTTAACGTATTATTGAACGCTCACTTGAAAATGTCGTATTATTGAACGCTCACTTGAAAATGTCGTACATCCCTTACTTGTGACACAAACAACTAATAGATGTGTCTGATGTATGACCATATGAACCAAAATAATGATTTAATATTCAGATAAATAAATATTTATATTGAAATGAAAATGAAGCTTTACTCATTTTTATTATAATTGGTATACAACTGATTTTGTAATGATTTAATATTCAGATAAATAAATATTTATATTGAAATGAAAATGAAGCTTTACTCATTTTTATTATAATTGGTATACAACTGATTTTGTTCTTGTACAAACGAAATATTAAATGAAATATTAAATGAGCAAACTAATAAACGATACTTAATTTGGCAATAAAATGGAGAAATTTACCAAAATCAAAATTGTCTATTTTAAAAGTTATCTTTTAAACAAACTATTTTATTATAATTGGTATACAACTGATTTTGTTCTTGTACAAACGAAATATTAAATGAGCAAACAAACGAAATATTAAATGAGCAAACTAATACACGATACTTAATTTGGCAATAAAATGGAGAAATTTACCAAAATCAAAATTGTCTATTTTAAAAGTTATCTTTTAAACAAACTATTTTGACTTTAATTAAGTGAGATCAAATGAAGAACTTTAATTAAGTGAGATCAAATGAAGAATAAAGAATAATGGGTGTCTTCGGACACTCTTTAAATCATGATAGGTAGTAAAGAATAACCTTTCAGCCGGAAATTTGACTACCACCTCACTTAACGTATCATTCTTCCCACCACACAAACTTCTGGAGCAAAGTTACCATTTAATATCACAATGGCAAAATTGTTGCTAAATGAGTTGGTTGTCATGGGTCAAAACTTAAAAGCCGTCTTATTTTAGATTTTTTTTTGTTTGAAAACATCTTGAGTTATTGTTGTTCATCTTGAAAGAATAATAAAAGAAATATGAATTTGTACTATTGAAATTGTACAAATCATGATACAGACTAAGACTATTTATTTACAACTTTAATTGAGTTTGAGGTTACACAACTTTGATTATATTTAAATATTAAATCAAATCTAATCTAATGTACTATATTAACAAATCTAATTTAATATTTCAACACCCCTCATAATTTAAGTTGTCGAACATTTAAAAAATAGTCAATCTGAACTATTCCTAATTTCTTTCTCAAATTCAAGAATATGTCAATCTTCACTTCTTTGGTGAAGATGTCAGCTAACTGTACTTCACTTGAGCAATGTCTAACTTTAACTTCATCTCGATTTACCCTTTCTCTTAGAAAATGAAATCTAGCTTCGATATGCTTACTCCTTCCATGCAGAACTGGATTCTTTGTCAGATTTATGGTTGACTTGTTGTTGATTTGCAATACTAGAGGTTTCTTCACTTCGACAACTATTTCTTCAAGTACTGGTCTGATCCAAATTGCTTGACACCAACATAGGATCCTGCTATATATTCAGCTTCACAAGATGACAATGCCACCACAGGTTGCTTCTTCGAACACCATGAGATTGAGACACCACATACTTGATAGAAATATACAATTGTGCTTCTTCAATTTTCATTATCTCCACACCAATCAACATCTGAAAAACAATCAACTATTGCTTCTTTGCCTTCAGAATCTTGTCGAAACATTATTCCACATTTTATTGAACCCTTCAAATATCTCAAGATTCTTCTTGCAGCCTTCATATGTGACACTCTTAGTTCACTCATATATCTACTTATTAATTCGACTGCAAAATATATATCAGGTCGACTGTTGCACATATACCTCAGAGATCCCACAATTCGCTTGAACAAAGTTACACCGACTTTGTCTTCCTCTCCATTATTCTCCAACTTTATGTTTGGTTCGACGGGGAGGACGTAGGATTCGAATCATCCATTAAGAATCTCTTGAGTATCTCTGTGACATACTTCTTTGGATGTAGCACCATACATTCCTTCGACATTTGAAATTCCATGCCTAGGAAATAACACATTTTTCCCAGATCCAAAATTTCAAATTCCTTCGTTATCAGCTCTTTGAACTTCAACAAGTTCTCTAAACTATTTCCAGTTACTAGCAAGTCACCAACACATAAGCATATGATTGTTATATCTTGTGCTACAACCTGAACATAGACACCATACTTTGATCTACATTTGACAAATCTCAATTCGACTAAGTATGAGTCGATCTTCTTGTTTCATGCCCTAAGTGACTGCTTAAGGCCATAGAGCGCTTTGTGCAACTTATATACTTTACTCACTTCCTTCTGAATCACAAACCCAAGAGGTTGTGTGACATAAACCTCTTCTTCTAAAGGAACATTTAGAAATGTTGATTTCATATCTAAATGAAATGTCGAACAACCTTGGTTACATGTCAATGCTACCACTAGTCGAACAGTCTAATCTTGCTACTGGAACAAATACTTTAGAGTAGTCGAGTCCTGCTCTTTGAAGAAAACCTCGAGCTAATAATCTTGCTTTATATCTTGCTATTGACCAATCTGCATCGTGTTTCAACTTGAACACTCACTTTACTTCGATAACTTTTGTATGTGCTGCCAATTCGACTAACTCCCATGTGTTGTTTCTTTCGATTTCCCGCAACTCTTCAACCATAGATAACTTCCACTTGTTAATCTTCAAAGCTTCTCTATAGTTGATTGGTTCAACACCTACCAGTAAAGCAAAATGAACTAATTCTCCATCTGGTGTTACTTCATCATCACTAGTCACTTCATAATCCCAAAGTCTTGTTTGAGGAACTCTAGTTCTTTGAGGTCGGTGGCTTGTGCTAGCCACACCCTCTTCAACTTCGACATTTTCAGGAGTGTCAATAGCTTCTTCGACTTCGACTGTAATATGAGCAATTTCTCCGACTTCGACTTCATCAGTTTGTTCATTGAAACCATAACTCATCAATGGCTTGTTAATTGCATCATTATAATTCCAATCCTAGAAAGAATTTTCATCAATCAAAATATCTCTACCCAACACATTTTTCTCATTAATTGGATTGAATAGTGTGTATGCACCAGTTTTATGATATCCTACTAGAATCATAGGTTCACTTTTGTCATCAAGATTCCTTCTTCTCGCATCAGGAATATGCTTGTAACACAAAAAGGCAAACACGTTCAAATGACTTACTGACGGTTGTTTGCCACTCCACACTTCTTTAGGAACCTTGTTCTTTAAAATCTTAGTAGGACACATATTCAAAATATAATCTGCAGTCGAAACAACTTTTCCGCATAAAGACTTTGGAAAATTCTTTTGCTTCAGCATGCATCTCGCCATATCTAATATGGTTTTGCTTCTTCTTTCAGCAATTTCATTATGTTGAGGCGTATAAGGAGTAGTTACCTCATGATCAACACCATGTTCTGCACATAATTTTTTAAACATCTTTGAAGTGTATTCTTCACCTCCATATGTTCCCAGAACTTTGATCTTTTTCTTACTCTAGTTTTTGACAAGTATCTTGAATCTCCTAAAGATTTCGAATACTTCGTCCTTTTGTTTGATCACATAGATCCACAACTTTCGACTGAACTCATCGACAAACGAAACAAAATATCTATTTCCACCAATGGTATGTTCTTCGAATGGTCCATATACATCTGAATGTATCACTCCAAGTGTATCATCAAAAAACTTTGAGTGTAAGCCATTGAATTGACTTAACTCGTAAAATATCAATGAAGTCGCCACCGCGCTTTTATTTCATCCAAAGGACCAGGAAAAGAGCGATTAAAATCCTAAAAAAATGAGATCAAGGTACGAGGTTAGTTATGCAAAGGGAATGTGTTAGACACCCAAAGCATCCACGGTATTCCGCTAAAACCTTTATGAAAATTTATATACGTGCTAAAAAAATATTTGTACAAGTTGGATGGTGGGGGTGAGAAAATATGTATTTTTTTTACAATTTTTTAATTGATAGAACTTCCAATGTGTTCCAGGCCTACATACCAACAATGTGCAAAGTTGAAATCAAAACCCATGTAGTTCGGGTAAAAAAGACTAAAAATTTGTGTGTTGGTTGATTTTAAGAAGAATAGACGTCATCGTCATATTCGAGTGATGAACATGCCTACTACCCACAATTATGAGAAATGAGCGTTTAGTCAACTCAAAGCGGAGAATTGAAGCTCAGATTTTCATCAACAAGCATCCTCAACACCAAGTGGAAAATGTCTCTCTTCACTGCATATTGTAGAATTATAGCGGTCCACATCACTACAAAGAATTTACAAGAGTTTAATCTTTTGAGAAAAATGGTTTTTCAAGAGGAAAGCCACAAAGGGCTCAAAAAAGGTTTGAGTGAGGTTATTTGTTTTTTAGTCTTATGAAGAATGGTCAAAGTATTATGAAATGGATTAAGAGTTTATTAAGATAAAATAAGTTTTGAAAAGGGCACGGACCTAAGTCCGAGTTTTTTATGAAAGCGGTTCAAGTTTAGAAAACAAGAATCCTTTGAAAAAAAGAGAGGATTTTGAAAATTCAAGAATATGGGAGGAGATGAAGAAGCTAACCTATGTACATAAAAGTAAAATATAAGGGTAAAAAAAGGTCTAACCGGATAGGAAACTTTGTACTTGACATCAAAAAGCCAATATAATATTTCTTCCTTTGGATTACCACACAAAGCAATTAATTGGAAAAAATACCAAGCCTCAGATGAACCAATGCCTCAGATGAAATTCATGTCTTAAAAAAAGGGCAACATAACAACTGTATTTAGGGGAAATTCACTCGTATACGAGTACAAACAGAATAACCTGCATACAGAAAAAATAACCTAGGCACAGACAAAATAACAACAAGATCACAGAGCCTCCGAGCTAAGGTTGAGGTCCTAATCCTAAATCTAAAGGCAAACACCGAGCATAGGGATAGTAACCAAGTCCGAGAACAAACAATTAAATTTTTTTTTGTGTTTAAGTTGGATTATTAAGTGTTTTCAAAAAGAAAAATAAAGCTCAAGTGAGAAAATTCAAAATGATAAGAAAATAAACTGCTCAAGTGAGCAAATGAAAAATGACATGAAATGTAAATGCTGAAATAAAATGCATAAAATAAAGGGCGTAAAAGTAAAGGCGGGAAATAAAGACAGAAAGTAAATGTATAAAATAAAGTTAATTGTTAGTAATTAGTTGTTAGAAGGATGATCATCTTGAAGCTTGCGTATGAAGACTTGCCAGAAGCTTGGTAGAATCATATCGACCACACGACAAGTTTCAATTGTTTTTGTCAAGTATATCGTCCATTTGGAACAATCAGAGATCTCAACACTTGATCAAAGATGTTTGAGAATTTCAATTGGACAAGGTTAGTGAAAATTTATCAGAAGCTTGATTAAAAAATCATAGCGACTACACGACAAGTATCACAAGTGTTGAACCAAAATCAAAGCTCTTGTGGGGCTTTTGCAAAACATAAAGTTTATGCCACCAATTGATCATTTTCCGATTCGGGAAAAATAATGGGATAAGATGAAGAGGGAAGGGATATGTCAAAAAATCATCCATGCGTCAGATGAATTCATCTGGTCTAACTTCATCAAAATCAATCAACCATCTTGGTGGATTTGGTCTTGAGACCTATCAACACCCAAGTTCCATTGATGTTGAGGAAATTTATGACTCCAAATAAATCAAAAATCAGAGATGAATATTTAATAATAAAATAATAATTAAAATTATTTGAAAATGGATTATTTAATTGAATTTTATTGATGAAATACATAATGGTATCCATGCATCATAATAAAATTCCAAACAAAATTGTCCAAGGTCAAATAAAGGTCAACAAATGTTGACATAATTTTTTTATAGATTTTTCAAAGTTAAAAACTATTTTAAAAATTAAAAGAAAAAGGTAAAATAAACCAAAATTTGGCAAAAAAATAGTAAAATTAGAAATAAAAATAAAATGAGGTCACCATTATTTGTCAAATGACCATTGGATCCTTCCAGAATTTTTCCAGAATTTTAAAATGTCAAAAAGTATTTTTAAACAGTTAAATAACTCAAATAAAATAGAAAAATCATAAAAAATATCAAATCTGAAAATAAAATTATGAAAAAGTAAAATTCAGAAAGAGAATAATTGAAAATATTTTTGTGAACTTTTTCATAATTTTTTAGCCAAAAAATTTCTATGATTTTTTGAAGTTTAAAACAATTAAAATATAAGATCAAAAAATAAAAATAAAAGCCAAAAAAATATGGTCCATAAGATCACAGTCAAAACGCGTTAGTAATCACATCCAATAGACATGCCACATTGTGCTCGATATAGACCTCCTTGATTTTCACACCGGATTAGAATTTAAAATTAAAATAAAACAAAATAATATGGACCATCAGATAATGTCAAAACACGTTAGTAATCACATCCAATGGACATGGCGCGCTGTGCATATCATGGACCTCCTGAAATATCACACACGATCACTTATTTCAGAAATTTGAAAAAAATGCGTGGCAATTCATCATTGATTGAAGATAGACACGTAGGCTGTCTTCAACCTCCGACCACTCCAGAATCCAGTTTCTCAAATGGAAAATCAAAGTACATGAGTAGTATCCTTGGATTCGTCTCTTCAAGGCGGTCTCAACCACATGCTCGCGAAAAATTTATATACACTGAGCAAAAGTAATTTGAGAAAAACCAGAATAATAGCGAGTTTTTGTTTTTGAAATTACAAGTTCAATTCTCAATGAAAATGAAAACGGTGAAGACCACAAGTGTGACACCCCAAAATAATTCGATAATTAAATAGTTATGATTTTTAATTATTAAATTAATTGAGAACATAATTTATTAATATATTGGATTATTGAGTTTAATTATGGAAATATTGGAGGTGTGTTGAGTAAAGTGGGGTGTGAGGAGTAAAAGACTCTACTTACATTAATGAATTTATTTTATTTATGTTAAAAGGAATAAAAGGAATTAAATAAGAAAAAGGAGTTATTTTTGGAGAAACAAAGATACGTGAAGTTGAGAAGAGGAGAAAGAAGGAAGAAGACCTAAAAGTGTCAGAATTCGAAGAACCCGCAAGGTAAGGGGTGATTTCGATTGATTATTTCATATTATAGGTTTTGATTTTGATACTATAGGTCATAGCATGTTAGGAAATCTTGGTTTAGGAATTTCTAGGTTTCCATGGATGTATACTGATTGTGTCAGATTGTGTCAGATTATGGATTGAAACAATTAGGGTGTCAGTAGATGAAAAGAAATGATGGAAATATATTGTTTGGTGTGATAATGATGCGAATTGGATGAGTTTTAGTGTTTCCCATGCTAGAATTCGTATGGGTAAGTTTGAGTTTGATTGGGAATGAAAGAATGCTGTCAAAAGTGCAGGAATTGGCTTTATAACACGTGGGAACCGGTTCCCAGTGGGGAGGAACTGGGTTCCACATTGAAAAACTGTGAAAACCTGGAAAAATGCACTCAGGAACCAGTTCCTGTATGGGTAGGAACCGGGTTCCCATACATTTTTCCAGAAGCGAAGTTTTGGAACCTTTCAGGAACCGGTTCCTGTATATGTAGGAACCGGGTTCTGCTTTATTTTTTTGAAAAATGTCAAACTTTGAAAAGTCATAACTTTCAAACCGTAAGTCCGTTTTGAGCGCCGTTTTGGACGTTATTTCCTAAATTTAATGCTCTATTTTATGAAATTAAAATATTTTCCAAAAATTGAAATTATTTTGAAAATGAGCCAAGTTCCGAAATAAGTGACTTTTGACTGACGCATATTGAGGTGTGTGTAGCAGAGATCCTGTGTTGATGAATGTATTGGTATTGTGTGGATGTAAAGCATGTTTATGCTGCTGTTAATTGTATGCATGATTTGTTGAAATATCATGTTGATTGGTTTGATTCAGTTATGTTAAGTGGATGTATTACATAGACTGATTAATGTTGCATGCTAGAGATGTGCGTGCATATGCATTGTTTTGGTGAAGTTAATTCCCATTGTGCGGAATTTGACTTGGATTGCCGATAACCGATACCCGAGTGAGGATGGGTGGTTAGGCTGGATTCGTGTCCGGGTGTTTATGGACGAATCGATGGTTACTGAATCCGGTTGATGATGGACCAGTGTTGGGTGACTTGGTCACGTGTCGGTACCGCATGCATTGAGTCTGCATTTGTGTTTGCATGGAATTGTAACATGTTAGGATGTCTTCCAGTGTTGCAATTCTTCTGGTGTCTATTGAATTATGCATGATGACTTGTATGAATATGATTGTGTGTTGAATATGAATTGTGTTAAGTGGGTGGAATAATATGCTTGTAATATATTGTTAAATGAGAAGCTTATAATATGCTTTAATTATGAGAAGTCTCACCCTTACTTACCATTTCAGATTAAAGTTAGCAGCTCAGGAGTTGGTGAGGAAGGCTCTAGAGCTTATCATTTATGTCCGCGTGTCAGTGTCATGCTCTGATTAGATTGTAACACTGGGGAACGTTAGTTGAGGAATTAGATAATTGTTTAGTTGTTTTCTTTAATCTTGTTGGGAATAATAATGATTGGATTATTCCGTTTTGGGTTTTGATGTTCTTTTTCCGTTGTGTAAGACATGGTCTTAATTTGACTAAACTATCTGAAATTTGATCCTCAGTGTAGCATGGCTACTGTTTAATTGAAGTTGATTTTATTTATTAATTGTGACATCCCTCATTTTCCGTGTTAACTCTGATTAAAGCTGAGGTAGATATTAATTTAATTAATATATTCGGGGTATTTAGATGGGGTGTTACAATAGTGGTATCAGAGCATAGTCGGTCTTGTCTTGTGTCGTTATCCCTTTTAGTATGTGACTAGTGTAAGTAACAATGTCGATACTTGTGTGCTGATGTAGATTATTTTGTAATGTTACAGAACAATGGCTGGAAGAGGTAACGGGAGGAATGATGATGCTATTGCTGAGGCTTTGGGAATGTTGGCTGGAGTGCTCGAGGGAACCAAAGAGGAGTCATTGGTGCCGACCGACAATTAGGGAATTTTCGAGGAATAACCTCCATTGTTCAAGGGTGCACATGATCCCAAGGTGCTCGAAGTGGTTGAAGGAGATCGAGAGGATCTTCGAGTGATTGATCGGAGAGGGGTCAAGGTGAGATATGGAACTCACATGTTAGCGAAGTCGATGATCGGTGGGTTGCTACCGTAATCGAATCGAAGAAGATGGCGCTGCATTGAATTGGGTTGTGTTCGAGAGCTTTTCGAGGAGGTACTTTCCCGAGGACATCGAGGTAAGAAGGAGATTGAGTTTCGAACTCGCGGGTAACAAACCGCTGAGTATGCTTCAAGTGTCTTGAGAAGTACTATGCTTATTACCCTAACGATGCAGATGGAGAATTTTCCAAGTGTATCAAGTTTGAGAATGGTCTTCGTGATGAGATTAAGCGGTATTCGGTACGTCAGATCCAAGATTTTCCGATCCGTTGATCGCAGAGATTCTAGAGGAGGATCTTGCTAACACTAAGTCGAATGCTCGGGGATATGTTGATAGGAAAGGTAAGCAACAGATGGATCGTGGTAAGCCTTATGATAGGAGTAATCAGAGATCCGGTTGGAAGAAGACCGGAGGAGATTCTAGTTCTTCCGTTAAGTGCTACAAGTGTGGTGAGACAGACGATGGTGGACCGCAAGAGTAATGATAAGAAGTGTTTCAAGTGTGGGAAACTTGGCCATGTGGCCAATGATTTCAGAGTGAGAGTGGTGACTTGTTATAACTGCGGTGAAGAAGGTCATACTCGTCCTCAGTGCACAAAACCCAAGAAAGAGCAAGCTGATGGTAAAGTGTTTGCATTGTCTGGATCAGAGACTAAGCCGATGATCGGTGATTAAAGGTACATGTTTTATTAATGACATACCTTGATTGCGATTATTGATCGAGCTACGCATTCTTTTATTGCGTTAGATTGTGCTAAAGATTAAATTTGGAAATTTCTAATATGGATGGAAGTATGGTTATTGATACTCTCACGTTCGAAGACTACTTCATATGTTTGTAGGAATTGTCCTTGTGATTTTTGATAGGGTTTCGTATGGATTTAGTGTGCCTACCGCTAGAACAACTTTATATCATCCTTGGAATGAATCGGTTGAATTCAACCAGTTCATATCAACTTTTGAGAAGACCGTCATTTTCCCGAGGAGGTTAAAGTCGAAAATGAGATTATGTCGATAAGCGATGAACCTAGGCGTGAAAGATGGTGCGGTGGTGTTTATGTTGTATTCTCGCAATAGGCGGAGGGAAAAGAAAAGATGATGGATTTCCGTGGTGAATGAATTTCCGAGGTGTTTCCAAGACGTTAGTGAACGCCACCGAGAGAGGTAGAATTTACTATAGATCCGATTCCCGGAACTAGTCCGGTCGATGGCGCCTTATCGCATGTCGGCATCCGAATTAGCTGAACCAAGAAGCGCTAGAGGAATTGCTTGAGAAGAAGTTTATTCGTCCGAGTGTTTCACCGTGGGTGCTCCGTGTTATTGGTTAAGAAGAAGGAAGGTTCAATGAGATTATGTGTTGACTACCGGCGTTGAATAAAGTTACAATCAAGAATCGGTATCCCTTGCCGAGGATTGATGATTTGATGGATCAACTCATTGGAGCTTGTGTATTTAGTAAGATTGATCGAGATCCGGATATCATCGATTCGTGAAGTCGGGATATTGAAACCATTAGAACGAGGTATGGGCATTATGAATATTCATTATGCCATTTGGAGTTACTAATGCACCGGTGTTTTCATGGAGTATATGAACAGGATATTTCATCCGATCTTGATAAGTTCGTAGTGGTGTTCATTGATGATATTCGATCTATTCAAGAGCGATGAGGAGCATGCGCAACATCTCGAGTTGTGTTGGAATTGTTGAAAGAAGAAGTTGTATGCGAAGTTGTCCAAGTGTGAATTCGGTTAGATGAAGTGAGTTTTCTTGGCCATGTAATTTCCAAGAATGGAATTGTGGATCCTGAAGGTAGCGGTATCTCGTGGCGAATGCTTCGAGATCCGTAGTTTCGGTCTTGCAGTTATTAAAGTTTATTGAAGGATTTTCTAATCTAGCGTTGCTGTTGACTAAGTTGACCAGGAAGGGTCAGATATTTGTTTGGGATGTTGAATGTGAGAAAGGATTTCAAGAGCTGAAGAGGAGGTTGACAAGTGCTCCGATCTTGATTTTGCCAGATCCGACTAAGTCTTTTGTTGTGTATTGTGATACATCATTGATGGGATTAGGTGGTGTGTTGATGCAAGATCAGCAGGTTGTGGCTTATGCTTCACGACAATTGAAAGTGCATGAAAGGAACTATCCGACTCATGACTTGGAGTTGGCAGCGGTGGTATTTGTTTTGAAGTTGTGGAGGCACTATTTATATGGTTCTCGATTTGAGGTATTTAGTGATCATAAGAGTCTGAAGTATCTCTTCGATCAGAAAGAGTTGAACATGAGGCAGAGAAGATGGTTAGAATTCTTAAAGGATTATGATTTCGGTTTGAATTACCATCCCGGTAAGGCAAACGTTAATGCTTTAAGTAGAAAGTCCTTGCATATGTGGATGTTGATGGTCCGTGAGTTAGAATTGGTTGAGCAGTTCAGAGATTTGAGTTTGGTTTGTGAAACTACTCCGAATAGTGTGAAATTGGGTATGTTGAAACTGACTAGTGGTATTCTGGAAGAGATTAGAAATGGACAGAAGTCTGATATTGGGTTAGTTGACAAGTTGACATTGATCAACCAAGGTCAAGGAGGTGAGTTCCGAATTGATGAGAATGGAGTTATGAGGTTATGTGATGTGTGTTAGGATATTGCCGAGATTAGGAGTATTTTAGAAGAAGGACATCGTGGGGTTGAGTATTCATCCCGTGCTACTAAAATGTACCATGATTTGAAGAAGTTGTTTTGGTGGCGGAATGAAAAGGAAATTCTGAGTTTGTGTATGCTTGTTTAGTTTGTCAGAAGTCGAAAATCGAGCATCAGAAGCCGTCAGGATTGATGGAGCCGTTGTTTGTTCTAGAGTGGAAGTGGGATGGAATCTCTATGGATTTTGTGTCTGGTTTGCCAAGGACGGCTAAAAATTGTGATTCTATCTGGGTTATTGTGGATAGGTTGACAAAATCCGCTCACTTTATTCCGATAAGAATGGATTATCCGATGGAGAGGTTAGCAGAGTTGTATGTTGAAAAGATTGTGAGTCTACATGGTATTCCTTCTAGTATTGTGTCGGATCGAGATCCGAGGTTTACATCTAAGTTCTGGACGGGATTGCAAGAAGCTTTGGGTACTAAGTTGCGTTTAAGTTCCGCTTATCATCCATAGACAGATGGTCAGACGGAAAGAACAATTCAGTCGTTGGAAGATTTGCTGAGAGCTTGTGTGTTAGAGAAGGGTGGAGCTTGGGATAGTTATCTACCGTTGATTGAGTTTACCTACAACAATAGTTTTCGTTCGAGCATCGGTATGGCTCCGTTTGAAGCATTGTATGGTAGGAGGTGTCGGACTCTGTTGTGCTGGTATGAAACTGGAGAGAGTGCTGTGATTGGACCGGAAATTGTTCAACAAACTTCGGAAAAGATCAAGATGATTCAGGAGAAGATGAGGATTTCTCAGAGTCGTCAGAAAAGTTATCATCATAAGAGGAGGAAAGATCTTGAGTTTAGTGAAGGAGAACATGTTTTTATGCGAGTTACTCCGATGACTGGTATTGGTTAGCTTTCAAAGAAGTTGACTCCACGATTTATTGGTCCTTTTCAGATTACCAAGAGAATTGGGAAGGTTGCATATCATATTGCGTTGCCGCCGTCACTTGCAAATTTGCATGATGTTTTTCATGTATCTCAGCTAAGGAAGTATATTGCTGATCCGTCTCATGAGATTCGGGTAGATGATATCTGAGAGAATTTGACCGTGGCGGTACTGTGAGAATTGAGGATCGAAGTTGAAACAGTTGCGAGGCAAAGAGATCGCATTGTAAGAGTGGCTTGGGAGGACCAGATGGAAATGTCACTGGGAGCGGAGAGTCGATGAAGGACTCGTATCCCGAACTATTCGTTCGAGGTATGTTTTCGAGGACGAAAACTCTTTTAAGTTGGGGAGAGTTGTGATACCCCAAAATAATTCGATAATTAAATAGTTATGATTTTTAATTATTAAATTAATTGAGAACATAATTTATTAATATATTGGATTATTGAGTTTAATTATGGAAATATTGGAGGTGTGTTGAGTAAAGTGGGGTGTGAGGAGTAAAAGACTCTACTTACATTAATGAATTTATTTTATTTATGTTAAAAGGAATAAAAGGAATTAAATAAGAAAAAGGAGTTATTTTTGGAGAAACAAAGATACGTGAAGTTGAGAAGAGGAGAAAGAAGGAAGAAGACCTAAAAGTGTCAGAATTCGAAGAACACGCAAGGTAAGGGGTGATTTCGATTGATTATTTCATATTATAGGTTTTGATTTTGATACTATAGGTCATAGCATGTTAGGAAATCTTGGTTTAGGAATTTCTAGGTTTCCATGGATGTATACTGATTGTGTCAGATTGTGTCAGATTATGGATTGAAACAATTAGGGTGTCAGTAGATGAAAAGAAATGATGGAAATATATTGTTTGGTGTGATAATGATGCGAATTGGATGAGTTTTAGTGTTTCCCATGCTAGAATTCGTATGGGTAAGTTTGAGTTTGATTGGGAATGAAAGAATGCTGTCAAAAGTGCAGGAATTGGCTTTATAACACGTGGGAACCGGTTCCCAGTGGGGAGGAACTGGGTTCCACATTGAAAAACTGTGAAAACCTGGAAAAATGCACTCAGGAACCAGTTCCTGTATGGGTAGGAACCGGGTTCCCATACATTTTTCCAGAAGCGAAGTTTTGGAACCTTTCAGGAACCGGTTCCTGTATATGTAGGAACCGGGTTCTGCTTTATTTTTTTGAAAAATGTCAAACTTTGAAAAGTCATAACTTTCAAACCGTAAGTCCGTTTTGAGCGCCGTTTTGGACGTTATTTCCTAAATTTAATGCTCTATTTTATGAAATTAAAATATTTTCCAAAAATTGAAATTATTTTGAAAATGAGCCAAGTTCCGAAATAAGTGACTTTTGACTGACGCATATTGAGGTGTGTGTAGCAGAGATCCTGTGTTGATGAATGTATTGGTATTGTGTGGATGTAAAGCATGTTTATGCTGCTGTTAATTGTATGCATGATTTGTTGAAATATCATGTTGATTGGTTTGATTCAGTTATGTTAAGTGGATGTATTACATAGACTGATTAATGTTGCATGCTAGAGATGTGCGTGCATATGCATTGTTTTGGTGAAGTTAATTCCCATTGTGCGGAATTTGACTTGGATTGCCGATAACCGATACCCGAGTGAGGATGGGTGGTTAGGCTGGATTCGTGTCCGGGTGTTTATGGACGAATCGATGGTTACTGAATCCGGTTGATGATGGACCAGTGTTGGGTGACTTGGTCACGTGTCGGTACCGCATGCATTGAGTCTGCATTTGTGTTTGCATGGAATTGTAACATGTTAGGATGTCTTCCAGTGTTGCAATTCTTCTGGTGTCTATTGAATTATGCATGATGACTTGTATGAATATGATTGTGTGTTGAATATGAATTGTGTTAAGTGGGTGGAATAATATGCTTGTAATATATTGTTAAATGAGAAGCTTATAATATGCTTTAATTATGAGAAGTCTCACCCTTACTTACCATTTCAGATTAAAGTTAGCAGCTCAGGAGTTGGTGAGGAAGGCTCTAGAGCTTATCATTTATGTCCGCGTGTCAGTGTCATGCTCTGATTAGATTGTAACACTGGGGAACGTTAGTTGAGGAATTAGATAATTGTTTAGTTGTTTTCTTTAATCTTGTTGGGAATAATAATGATTGGATTATTCCGTTTTGGGTTTTGATGTTCTTTTTCCGTTGTGTAAGACATGGTCTTAATTTGACTAAACTATCTGAAATTTGATCCTCAGTGTAGCATGGCTACTGTTTAATTGAAGTTGATTTTATTTATTAATTGTGACATCCCTCATTTTCCGTGTTAACTCTGATTAAAGCTGAGGTAGATATTAATTTAATTAATATATTCGGGGTATTTAGATGGGGTGTTACAACAAGGATCAGTGAGATGAGGAGAACAAGTTAGGCATTATATTGAATTGATTTGGTCAAAAATTCTACTTGAACGAAGTTCACTTTCATAGTTCTGAAACTTGACTAGGATAGCGCGATTTGAGGTATCTCAAGGCACAATTTTTGTTCTCTTAGCTTCAGTGAAGTTCAAGGAAGAAGAATGAGTGATCAATTTTCAACTGGAAGTGATTTAAGAGAGAATTCAAATTTGTAGAAAATGCGGTTATAGAGTGAGTTTGGCAGAGGTTTTCTGGCTCTCAAAGCTTGAGGAAATTAGTGAGGGATGGTCCTCAATTTATAAGGAAGCGAATGGAATCAAAATGGAGGGTGAATGATACAATTTGGAGCGAAATCGTGCACACATGCATCATGAGCAAAGTGTGACTTGCAAGTTGTCAAAACTCAGTCAAATCGTGCGTTTTGATGTACTTATTACTTCTAGGAAGTTTCTAAACATGATTATTCATGATAACAAGGCTTAAGTTGGCTTAAAAAATGAATTATAGCACAAATGCACACGCTGGCGGTGAGCTCGAAACAGGTTTTGGCACAATTTTGGCACTGAGGCCAAATCAAATTCACTCGTGTGTTTTCCAATTTTTCTTGATCCAAATGAAGTTCTCAAAGAGTAGAACACAATGAAAAAATAATCACTTCCAATGGATGCTTGATTTGAGAGATATAGCCTTTAGGATTTGAGAAAAAATACTGAAAATCAGGCCAGGTCTTGGTCAACCATACCATGTGGGCCTTCCAAAAGTGGCCAATAATGTTTTGCTTTCAAACATGGTATTCCAATTAAAATTTGCTCTTGAAAACCAAAAATGGTATGAAGTAGACCTCTTTAATGAAATTTTGCAAAAAGAACCACTCAAAAACTCCAAAAATTGAGAAAGTTATGGTCTTGGGAAGTTGATGAAAAATCATGAAATGACCTATAATCTTTTGATCTCTTCAAGCAATTTCCAAACATATTCAAACTTTGAAACACAAATGGAGATAAAGCTCACATATTCAAGATTTTTGTGCAAAAATAATGACCTCAATGTGATAAATAATGATCAAGTTATGATCTCTTGATGTCGATGATAAAAAATGGAGAAATCCATCAAGAACTTGTAAACTTTTTACTTCCCAAGCAATTTTACAAGCATTTTATATCCTTGCCAATTGAACTAAGTTGTATTATACATCCTTAGGTTCATTTTGGAGAAATAATGAGCTTAAGGAGACAAGGAATGAACAAATTATGATCCTTTAAAGTCATACAAGAGAGATTAAGTATCAATCTAGAGAGTTTGCAATCGTTGATCCTCAAAACATCTTTTTATCAGATAAAAACGTTGAACCAAAGAATATACATGCTAGAGGTCCTTTTAAGATTCCAATGGATTTGTAATCATCTACAAATCTCACACAACCACCAAGATACGGTCCTCAGAAGCCCAAAACCCTAATTCCAAGAGAATTGTCCATGACATGGAGAATTCTTCAACTTTGTTGGTCTTCCTTACACATGGAGCACAAACTCAAGATGAGATACTACAGTAGATGATTAGAGGAGTCCATAATGAGAACAAACACTTCAAGACATTGAGAATTTATGAGACATGCTACTGTGATTCAAAGCTCCAATTAGGTCAACCACTTGAGTCAATTTGGCATCCTTGTGATTCTTTTAGAACACGATGAGATCCATTAGATCTTGTCAATGATGATAAATTGAGATACACCACATGATAGAGATTTATAATTCCTTGAGAACCGGGGAGATAAGGCATGGAAATAAAGAAATGAACATATTAACATCTTTGAAGAAGAACTCTTGCATCATCCACCTATTACACAACATCTAAAAAGCAAATTATATACATATCTTATGGTTATCCAAGTATCAATAATCATATGCAAAAATATACACAAACAAGGTGCTTGGTGATCTCCTCAAGAGAAAACTCAGAGATAGGAGAGGGAGAGCCCTAGTTTATGATTTTTTGTGCAATGTAATGGTATGAGATGATAGAGAATCTTAGGGGCAAAAATTGGGGGTACAACACCAAGAATGCAGGATAATTTCATTGGCATAGTTGAAACGAAATAATTTTATGGATTGCTTTCCAACTAAACAACCTTCATAAAGTTTATCAAGCATCTCAAGACTTGGAATTCCAGTAACCATATCTGGAGTAATTAGTTGATTAAGTTATCAAAAATTCAAATGTCCAAACCTCAAATGCCACAACCAACTATATTTATGGTCAACAACAATTTTCAAACATTGAACTTTTGCCGAACTGGTCATAGTCTTAAATGTCCTATTCTTCGACAATGGAGATTTTAAGACCAAAATGTTCTTGGTGTTGAACAATTTCAAAGCTCTATCTTTCAAAACAACTGAGAAACCGTTTTCGACCAGTTGTCCAACACGTAGCACATTGCACTTCTTTCCAGGTACATAAAGCACATCTTTAATCATAGCTTTTGCTCCATTACTCATTTGAAAAACTGTTTCAAGTACCTCCTGTTAGCAACGAACTATTATGAGCAAGTTTTACCTTAATCGACTTTGACTTGTCGTAGACTGAAACCTAATCCTTTCGACTAGTCATGTGATTCGAGCAGCTTAAGTCGAGAAACCTAATCTTGGATTCGACATGGTTATCTACAAATGCAACCATAACCACCAAACTACCTTCAGAATCATCTAAATCTTGACGTGCAAGGTTCACTCCTTCGTCCTTGCCTTTTGTCGATCCATTATTTTTTCTGTACCAACAATTTTTGGCTACGTGACCCCATTTTTCAAAGTTATAGCACTGTACACCTTTTTTATCTTCTTTCTCCTTTCGATAGTTTCCTCTACCCCATTTTGAGGATTCAGAATATCTATCTTTGAACTTATTCTTGTGGGGATTTGACTAAGGCTTGTTGCCCTGAGTCTTGTCAAACTTGCCTTTGAATTTGTTGGAACCACCATGCTTTTTCCAAGTCTGGGCTTGCAGAGTCTGTATCGAGTTTTGAACTCATTTCCTTTCGATAATCCTCATCTCATGTGCCGCCAACAAACCAACCAAATCTTCCACTTTAGTGGTTTCATGTTTGTTGGATTCTTGAATAGCTACGATAACGTGATCAAAGTGAGAGGTCAACGTTCTCATTAGCTTCTCAACTATCATTTTATCAGTTATGGTTTCACCATAACCCTTCATGGGATTGACGAGTTTTTGAACCTTTGACACATATTCTACAACTTTTTCATCTTCTCCCATTGACAATAATTAATAATGTCGACGTAAGGTTTGTAACTGGACAACCTTGACTTTTCTCACCTCCTTCATAATATTTCACCAAATATCACATGCCTTCTTCGTTGTTTCAGCATGAGAGATTCTATCGAAATTAGCAGCATCAACAGTCGTCTGAATGCAATAAAAAGCCTTGGAATCTTTCTTCTTGACTTTATTGTGGGTTTTTTCTGTGCTCCGGTTTCATTTTCAGCCAACGTAGGAACGTCGTCAATAACCACCTCAATGGATTCGTGGAAGACAAACAAGAATTGATTTTGTTTTTTCCATCGGATCCAATTCTTGTTGTCAAGCATTGGAAAAGAATTCCGAATGCCCTTATCACTAGTTATCTTCACAGCAATTGATTCACTTGTCCTGGAAATACGACATCTGACATGAAATTCTTGAAAACTCGATCAAGAACAATAACCAGAAAGCTCTGGATACCAATTTATTAGTGCGTGAGACACTTTTAGTGAGGAGAGAAAGAGAGAATAATAAGGGAAACAAGGATTTGTATTATTGAAATTGTATAAATAATGATACAGACTATGACTATTTATATATAACCCTAATTGGGTTTGGATTTACACAACTTGGATTATATTTAAATATTAAATCTAATCTAATCTAATATAATTTTAACAAATCTAATTTAATATTTCAACATTCTTTAATTACACTTATCTACTTTCATAACACCCCTCACTAGGATAGTTGCTTTACATGACGTTTATAAATGGGGATTTCTTAGTTTAGGTGGAAAAGAATCCTATGCAAAATAAAAAAATGTCATCCAGCTTTTGAAAAAATATTTTTAGACCATATTTTGTATCACACACTAACGAGTACAATTGAATTCATCTTACAAACAAACTTAAAGTTTGTTCAGGGAGTCATCTTTAAAGCATGGTGAAAAATAAATTGCCAATTGACCATTCATGAGAATTATACGGATATGTATCTCCAAACGCTAAAGGAGGGAATTTATAAATGTGTCACCTTTGCATGTATTTTTTCTCCACAAACACTCTCTAAAAACTCATTCATTCTCAATTAAGTTTTTCACTCCAAATCTTCATTCTTGTGTTTCATCAAATCAAAAGGAGCAAAAGAATGTGCAATTTAAGGTAAAGTTCATTCATTTCAACTCTCATTTCTCACATTTATCATGTTTTGTTGTTGAAAAAATTATGCTACCTCCGGAAGTGTATCTCCGAATTCTCTATGAACTCATTCGGAGATGTATTTTTAAAAATTGTTTGTGCTTATTTTCCAACAGTCTGTTTTTCTTTTGTTTTTTAGTATTTTATGTTTTAGTTTTTATTAGGTGTGGCACATCTTGATGTTATCCGCAAATCTATTGTGTCTCAAGATGCTTCACTTTTAATATTGAAGGAGGTAAATGTTGTAAATCATTTTAGAAATGACAAGAGTTTGAATTTAGTGAACACATGCATAAATGGATTCGTACAGGGGTATCTAAAGTGGGGTTTCGTATTGTAATCATAAGGTTAGATAATGGTTTAGATAGAAAAGGTGCATTTGTGACATTACATATGAAAGAAGTCGGAAATATAGACCTCCTCTCCAGAATTTTAAACGAGAATAAATAAGTTCACAAAAATTTGAGTGTCACTTTAAGTTGCGTGGTTATCGGTTGATAAATAAAAAACGAAGATTTAATGTGATGTGTGTCATACCCCAAAATTTTCCCTCCTACTCCTCAAGACATTCCATACATCCATACTCAAGGATTCCTCAAGGGTTGATCAGACAGACCCTCTCCTAAGCAATCAACCCTAACTAGGGTTTGGCAATTCTCAGATCAAGGTGGTTCCCAACATCTCCAATGGTCATCATGCCTCCTCATATGCTTAAAATAATCTCCATGTCAAGTTTCAAACCTTGCAAGTCAAGTTTCCTCAGACAATTGCTCAGATGGTTGGAAATGAGTTGTATTGGACAAAAAGTCAACTGTGGTCAACATACAGTCAAACTTCATGATTTTTGGTCAACATCCATATTTTGAAGAGACATTCATCATTTGATCAAGGGTTGATCATGATTCATCAAGAAAACTCAAGATTTGATCAAAAGTCAAACTTTCTAAATTAGGGTTTCTTGAGGAAAAGTCAACTGAACTTTGACTGGGCATAACTTTCTCATACTTTATCAGAAATTTTTCCACCACCTCTCATTTTGAAGAGAATTAAATTCTCTACAACTTCATGTCTCACAAGCATGGTCAAAAAATGCTTCATTTTGAAGATATGGATCAAAACATTACAGGTCCTTTTCAAAGTCAACAAAAAGTCAACTTTTTGTAAAGAAGTGTTATTGAGCATGGAAACTCCAATTGAGATGAAACCAAAGAGGTTGTTTAGAGGACACCTAGAGATTTCCAAAAAGTCGAAGAAAACTCAAAAATGTTAAAAATTGAGGAAAATACACCTTGCACAAGTTGGGCATTTTTGAAGAATTGCACAAAGGAAAATATCTGACAAAATCCAATTTTTTCCAAATGGGCCTATAATTTTATGATCCAAACTTGAGCATAATATTATTTGTGACCCCTTGATGCCTTGCCACGACCTCTTTCTATTTTTTTGATTTATTTTTTAATTTAAAAGCATTTAATTCAAATTTAAATTAAATAAAATATGAAAACAAGGTATAATTTAAGTTGGGTTGGATTCATATCAAGCTTGAGGACCAAGGAAGCCCACAAAACATGTCAAATTCGTGCTAGCTCATGCAAGAAAGAGAAAGTCAAATTTTAGAAAGATTTGATCAAAATTGAAAGAGAAAATATTTTGCATTCAAAAACATATCTTTTTTCATTCTTTTTGCTCCAACCTCTTGCTCTATAAATACCTATTGCATTCACAAAGACCAAGGATGAAACCCTAGCCTCTTGAGGCAACCCTATTTTCTCAAATTTTTTCACAAAGTTGGCAAAATCGAATTTGATTCTCCAGCCGCTTCCAGTCACTCTCAAGCATCCCATTGTGTTCTTGAGGTAAGTTTGAGTAAGTACACATCAAAAACCATGGTTAAACATGCTTGAATCGAGCCATACATGAACATACATATTCATATTTTGCTTGAATTTGAATTTTTAATATCTACGTGTTTTAATCGAAACTAATCATTCTAACATGATCATGAGGTACCATAGACAGGATCTGGGCCATCGTTCACAAGGTTGAACGTCCAAATCGCGTTATGCCATAGTTAGGGTTCCAAATCGGAGGAGCTTCGAACCGGTTTGTACAGTTGTTTTCAGGCCAAACGGAGGCCACCATCGAACTCGCAGGGGTCGAATTAGGGGGATAGGGTCTTTCTTTTGCTTTGATTTTTCCTATTTTGCAGGATCGGCTGTTTTGCTCGCCGGAGAAGACGACCGGAGCTAGGGCTCCGGCGTCGTTGACTGGTGGACTCAAGCGAGGGTATGCGTGGCACAATGGCGTGTTTCGATTGGCTCTCGCGTTATAACCTGGGCCCACTCTTTGACTGTGCTCTGAATTTCAAAATAGGACACGTTGCAATGTTTATAACGATTGGTTTGCAGATTACAAACACCAAGACACCTTGGGTCAGTTGGTAACGCGTTGGTGGATTTCTCCAGAGGGCATGAGTTCGATTCCTGGCATGGCAATTTCTTTTTTACAGCTTTGCAAACTAACTTTTCTATTTTCTTATTTTTCTTAATATTTTTCATTCAATTTAATTAATCTTTAAACATTTTTTCATGCATTTAAAAATCACCAAAAATATTTTCCTTTTGCATTTTAATCAGAAAAATGTTTATTTAATTTTTGACATTAAATTTAATATTTTTGCATGCATATTTTAATTAATTACTAATTAACCATTAAATTGACTTTTAATCATCAAAATCGATCCAGAAAATTCCCAAAAAATTTCTATGTTATCTAAACAGCATGACTAACCTTAAATATTTTTTCCTTATTCAAAAATCTTATTTTTACTAACATTTTTCTCTTATGCGAACTTTCTTATATTTTCCGATTATGTATCTGCTTACAGGTTGTAACGTTTCAGACTATTTTTTCGCTTTTCTTTTCAATATCATGTAACTGCCTATGGGATGTAATAGTTTAATTAGGACTTTTACTATCCGCACTCCTATTATGTAACTGCCCCAAAGCCATGTAATAGCGTAGGACATTTACTTTTCCGCAATTTATTTTCCGCACCCTATAAACTGCTAGTAACTAGGCGTGTATGGCAAGATAAAAATGAACATAGATCACTTCTAATTGCAAGATAATATATCTGAATTCAACACTCTTTTCACACATGCACCCCTTAGGGTAATTCTCTCTCGTTGTCTTTCGATTAAATGGTCAAGTCCCTCGAACGTAGAGGTATCCTAGCATCGTTGCCTACAAATATATCATCATAGTCCCTTCGATACAAAAGATCATGAGTCCCTCGACGTGGCCTACGAAAACATGATCTCGTCCCTCGATTGTTGCCTACGAAAAGTGATGATCGTCCCTTCGAATGTGCTAGGTTACTTCCTACAAGTTGCCTTCTATGACCATCCGATGTCCCTTCGAATGTCCCTTCTACATCCAACGAATAGGGTTACCTACCAACTAATGGTATGGATAGCGCTATTCTAAAGGAAACAAAAACAACACGAAAATGACCAATTCTGAGTAGGTAATAAGACTTTCAGTTGCTTGCTCAAACAAAATACTTTTCACACCACACACTTTCGTCAAAGTTCAAACTCTTTTCAAAACGAAACATTTCCGAACACTTTGTATACATTCCTACATGAATCATTATAAAGTCAAAGCGAAATGGCTTTTTCAAAACATTTTTGTCAAACACACAGAAAGCACTTTAAAAATGAGCTAGAAGCAACTAAGAGCCCCGTAGATAACTACGGATGAAAAGGGGGGGTGCTAATACCTTCCCTTTTCATAACCTTCTCCCTTACTCAGAATCTAACGAAGGTCTTTTCCTGTTCTTTTCACCTTCCCTTAATTGGATAAAAGAAAAGTCGGTGGCGACTCTTGCTATCCGCACATTTGCGATAAAAAGCAAAATAAATTCTCATAGCTACTAACCCTCAATACAGTTTCAGAAAATTAAGTCCAGTCCAAAACACATTATTACAAACCCACAGCAGGCAGCATGGTTATCAGCAATAGATAAAACCCACTGCAGAAAGCAACACGGGATAACAGAGCCAGCAGCAGACAAGAGAAAGCTCAAAATGCCAAGACATTAAAGCTATTTGGAAAAGCATAGCAGGATTATGATTAAAAATAGCAACAAAGGCAGCATAGCAGCAGGGCTGGTATCAAAGAGCAGGATACTAGTTCCAAAATCTGGTTCTAAGAACAAAAATATCATAAGCAGAAGCCAAGTTCAAAAGGGGCAGTATCAGAAAAAAGGGAACTGTCAGTTCCAATGAGAGTTTTCACCAAGGGTAAAAGGGAACAGACAACAACATAGCAGACAACTCAGTTCTCAACAGCCAAGTTCAAAAGAAATACGCAGCCTCCTCAGTTTGATAGATAACTAAAAAACTAAGGCAGAAATCAAAGGCAAAAAAAAACCAGAAGCAATTCATCTGTTCCCAGAAATCAGAAAAAACAAAACCAAGCATAGCATCTGTTCCAAAAGCCAACCCAGATGAACCATTAACCAAAAACCAGAAATCAGAAAAGCCAAAACCAAGCATAGCATCGGTTCCAAAACACCAGAAGTAACCAGCAACCATTGACCATTAACCTAAAACTAGAAACAGAACCATAACCCTCGTACCAAAAACCAAAAACCAAAACATAGCATTTACCAACAAGACACGATTCACAAAATGTCATAAACCATAACTATCATCATCTTCCTAACCCTAACCCTTCAGAGCATTATTTTTCAGAAATCATTTCTGAACTGAGAAAGAAGAAGAGGAGAGAAGTTTAGAGCGGTCTCACCCGAAAGGCAACGAGAAGTCCCGAAGGAGGCCGAATCCAGCATCTAGGGTTTCCAAACCCCCTTCAAGTTCTATAGCAAACTGGTAAATATCTGCAAAATCCAAACATCACCAAGCATTAGAAGTGTAAAATGAGCAGGAAAATGAAAGAGATGAGAAAATCGGAACACATCGCCGCCATCCCTTCCCTTTTCCGGCGAATCAGAGAGCGGTCGTGAGAGAGAACGGAGGTTTTCCATGAGAGAACATCGGAATCGCGAGAGAGAGAGAGAGAGAGAGAGAGAGAGAGAGAGAGAGAGATGAGGTTCTGTGTACCAATCGAGAGAACGAGGGAGATGAGGGGTATTTTTTTCTGTATGCATATCGAGAGAGAGAAAGATGGGTTTCTTCTGGGTGAAATATCGTGAGAGAGAGTGAGACAGATTAGTATTTTATTTTAATTTTTTTTGTTTAAAATAGTATTAGAATTAAGATATAGTTTTAATGTTAGTTAATTATGAATTAGTATTATTTTCTTAGTTAATTAGCAAAACAATAAATTAGTATACCATTTAAGAAAAATAATTAGATTAGATTTTGTTTGGTTGGTTCATGGTGGTGACACTTGTGACCACCTTTAGTTAAGAATTTTAGTATTTTTCTTTTATCATTTATTCATACTATGTTGTATTCATGATATACCCGTGCCATCTTGCCATCTGATTGCTCCAAGTCTCTTTGGTCTTCTGATCAACGATGCATCCTCTTCTGATACTCCACGCGGGATTTTCTGAAGGCTCATTGGACCCTTTATTTGGGCTCAAGAGTGTTATCTCCGGATTTCTTTTCGCACCTCCTAGATTTGCTTCATACAGGCTAACTCTAAACTCTTGTCTTTTAAATTAATTTATTTTTATGTAAATGGTTTAATTTTTGTGCGATGTACTAAATAATAATTAGTTCTGATAGTTTTTATTTGATGATTTATCGATTAAACTATTAGTTGATTTTTCATCAAACAGAAAAAATCATTTCTAATAATTATTTAAATTTCCGATTGTATTGTGTGATAATTGTCTGTTTATTCGCTCATTCGGTATTTATTTACCATTGTACACTTCGCACACAACCAACATTAAAATTAATATGATTTTCCTTTGATTGGCTCATAGGCCGATTTCTTAAAGGGTCTCATGGTTGGGGATTGGCATGGCCATCCTCACGAGGTTAATTAAAGCCCTTGTTGCTTTAGTTAATCATAATCCGAAAATAACATTGGTCCATATACCAATTTTCCATGCACCAGGGTCTCATGGTTGGGAATAGGAGCACCTATCCTCACGAGATTAATTAAGTCCATATACTTAATTAATCATAACCCGATTCCATCTCTCTGTTACGCGTATTGAATCTTAAAACACTTTCAAGGATCAAATAACGTAATTGAACTTGTTTTCCTAAATTGATTTTCAAAAAAACATTTAGATGGGGTTTGTTTAAATCGTTAGATGTTAGCCTAATGGTTTAAAAAAATTGGAAGTTTTTTAGGTTGTTAGGTGATAGCCTAATAAGTTAAAAAACTTCTACCCATGTTTTAATAAATACAAAAAACTTAGTGTTGTGACATTCGATTAAATTGTTGGATGATAGCCCGACGGTTTAGTCGAATTTAAAGTATTTGGGTCGTTAGACGATAGCCTAATGATTTAAATACTTTTATTCGCACACTTAATAATTGTGAACTTTGTTTCATTTCATTTGTTTTCATAATAAATATTTTGGATGAGAGATGATTGGTTGAACTTGCTCGCCAATTTCGAATACTTGAATCATTAGATTATAGCCTAATGTTTCAATATTTGTCATCCACAACTTAAAATCAACTCAACTCACTCAAATTCTTTTATCGCTCATACGCGATCGTCCAAACTCTTTTCTTATAAAGAGTGTGCAATAGCCATTTCAAGTACAAATGAGGACTTAAGCTTTTCAAATAAACTAAACAAGTCTAAATTCGAGCATTTGAAATGTCTAATGCACGATTTTTCTTATAAAATCAATACAACCAATAAAGACCTTTTTAAGAGGAACTACGGAGTTTTGACTTTCCCATTGCACAAGGGAATACGTAGGCACACGGTCCTGAAACCGTGTCAAACTCAAAATAATAATAAATAAACCCTGTTTCTTTTATTTCTCGATCTTAACTTAGAAATTAGCAATTTAACACACACAAACACTTAGAACTAAATGGGTCTCATCGAGTACGATGGATGTAAGGGGTGTTAATACCTTCCCCTTGCATAACCGACTCCCGATTCCATGTTTTTGGTCACGTAGACCGCCTTATCCGCATCTGTGGGGTTTTATCTATATTTTCCCGTTCTTTTCAGAACAAATAAAATTAGGTGGCGATTTCACTCATTTTTGAAAATTAAATGATTTTTGAAAATCGAGTTGCTTCACTATACCTATAAGCAGATTTTTTGGTGATTTTCCAGATATGATATCATCGAACGTGGTCAGGTACAATTTCTTATCAAGGATGTCATGTTTCTCTATATCGGTCACAGTTGTTCCACCCGTGAACTTCAGCATGTGTTTGTGGGTGGTCGGCATGAACAAAAGGTCATTATGTAGAACTTGAAAGTTTGACATGGTGCAAGTCACGTTTAGGGCTAAATCGGCGTCATATGCCTGCCTGAACATGGTTGGTACAACAGCATGGATGACAGTACCCTAAGAAGGAAAACGTGAAAAGGTTATCTATCAACTAAAAGGAACAATATAATTTCACAACCTACACTGCTTCCATTACGTGAAGAACGTCATAAACATCAACAACTTTGTGCCGTCTCCGTGAAAAAACTGAGTTCGTACATGTACGTCAAGTAGTGCACACAAAATATCAAACAACAAATAAAAAATGACAACCATGAAAACTTACATCTTTGTCAACGACTATCATTTCGAAATGCTCCTTTGTGGTGGTCGTCACCTTCCACTTGTGTTGCACCTTCACAACTACTTTTCACAGCTACTTCTGGTCGTTAATGTTCTTCACCATCTCGAACGGTCTCGCCGTATTGCACATCGTTAACAATGAGTTGCTGAAACATTTGTTATTTTGTGTCAAAAAATTGTTCTTTAGGCTATTTTGTGGGAGAGAGTAGAGGGTGAAAAGGTTTTAGGTGTATGAAGTGATCAATAGCAGGTATGCAGACATTGAAAAACAGAGCAAGCTGTAGGAGGGTTAGTACTTGAGAGTTGTAGATACACAACTTACAAATTGTGAACTACACTTTTAACAACTGCCACGTGTCATTTTCGGTTGAATAATTACCATAAATGTGACTTATTACCCAACTTGCCCACCAATGGGGTAGTTTGTTAAGGAAAAATTAGGGGCATAAACTGTTTTTCCATTGGGGTAGTTTGTTAAGGAAAAATTAGGGGCATAAACTGTTTTTCCATTGCAGTTTATGTTCTTATAAGGTAGATAACCACGTACATAGCTATCCAACCACATATGTATGTAACTGGTAATAATCACATGTAAAACCAAAGTTGTTAATATCGAGTCATAAGAGTCATATATAATATATTGCTCAAATGAGGTAGAACATAATTGACAGCTTAAGCTTAAAGAGTCTTCTCTAGTTAACTATCTAGAGCACATGAGTACATGCAATAAGTTAATCAAATACTAAAATAGTAGTAACACTAATTCTAGCTTTCAGTGTTCCATCTTCAGATTGATACACAAGCTCGACCTAAATAACTTATCATAACTTATCATAAATGTATCCTTTCTTCTCAATCCTGACATAAACAATAATAATACGTGGAATAGATTAACAGTACATTCCAATGAAGATAGTAATACACATAAAGAAATCGTCCGAACGTGGAACTTGAAAGGTAAATTTTGGAATCATCCGATTCTCAGTATTCAAGTGAGCCAATTGATGGTGGTTGTCCAGAAACAACATGGTGAGATTCACCAGTGCCATTGAGCCTCTGTCCTGAACCTAGCGCAAGCGTTTCTACCGCTTCTTCTCCCATCTTCTGAATATCTTCCGGTGAAAGTATTTTGATATACCAAACGTTATTCACGAATGATCTACAACGAATGAACAAAGACGCCATGTTATATGAATTTAAAGTCACTTGGTAAGGAATTTTTAATCGCGAATTTAGCAAAAGTCTAGTACTTACTCCCACGGATCGTCGCCAAGGAGAAGCACATCATTCTCCCGGTCGACGAACACAAGCTGCCAGCCTGATCTAAGAGGGTCTTCTAACTTCCCCTCAATTCCAAACATCTGACCCAACTCCTCTCGCAGCTCACGATAGCTGTTGAACCGAGAGATGTCAAGTGACCCGAACCCGATTTGTAAACCTGTGAAAAAGACATAATTACACTACTAAATTTTAAAGGACGGAAAAAGCTCCGCGGATTACTTAAGAATCATACCTTCACAAATGTAGGGTTCTGGTTTTGTGGGTCGCTTTGCTCTGCATTTTGCAAAAATGAAGATGAATCTTGCATGCAGGCGTATAGAGAACTCTGAAATCCCGACTCCCCTAACTGCATTGTTGACGCACCAGTGTCGGCAGATGAAGTGGTGTAACCTGGGACAGTGGTGGGGTAGAAGGCCAGATGAATCCATATTGACACCAGAGAGAGTATGGTTTTGGGTATCTGAATCACAATGTGGCACCATCGCCAAATCTTTTCCAGAAAATTGTGTATGTGACATTGTGTTGCTAAACGCATTGACCTGCATATTCCCATACTTCTGAGTCCATGATTGTTGGGGTAACTGTTCGGTCATCAACGACTGACCGCTTCTGGATAGACTTGATAAATTCAAGAGATTGCCAGTTCCTTCATTGCAAAGCGAACCAAGCATGTTTTGTCCGGAGGAAGCCGGAGCAGGAAACTTCAAGTTTGAATCCAGGAAATCTTGTTTAGTATACGATGGTGATGGAACATTGGACTGTTGTTGTTGTCGCTGATGGAGTTGATCATTTTGAATAAGAAGTGTATCTTGATAACCATGTTGCTGCTGTTGACCTTGGACTTCTTGATTGTTATTTGTTTTCTGAAGGAGGTGCTGAGACAGGTTTTCAGTAAGCACTTGGCCTTGTGATTGCATCATATTAGAGGACACCGATTGCGAATTGTGTGTGGTTGCTGAAGTTGCAAAGGCAAATTATTGTTTCCTGACTGAAGGTACTGGATAGGCTGTTGTTGAAAATTCATCATCTGTGGCCTCATGAGATATCCACTACCCATGTTCTGCATTCCAGCTGCTGCCAACATGGCTTGGTATTGTTGATTCTGATCGTTTCCGAGTAAAGTTGGATCTAGTCTCTGCTGCATCCATGGCAACATGCCACCAGCACCTTGAAAATTAAGGGAATTGAGACCTTGATCCGCAGGTCCACCTCGCATCCACATTAGACCATTTGCCATTTCGTCTCTTCCATCTGTAACAACATCCTAGGTAAGTAAAGGATATAAACAAGAAACCCTCAAAAAATTATGCAGTATTTCACAAACTCTCAACGGCTTTCGATTAGAACACGGCATACCTCAAAGCAAGAGTAAGAGTTAAACAACAAACTTACATATAAAATTTGTAAATCAAGTTGCACATATTGAATTATAGAGAAAAACGTACCAAGCAATGATGAGGTGCCAGGATGCCACGGACGTTTCAATCTGAGGGGAAACAATGATGGATACATTGGGAATGTTGTTAAAGGCTCAATTTCCCATAATGAAACCCGTGGCTGTCTCTCTCCTGCTGTTGATTCATCCCAACCGACCTATTTACAGCGGATAAAAAGTAAAGAGCAATTCATAAAAATGTCTACTGAAATTGAATTGTGAAAGAATTAAAATATTGCTTAGTTATTGGGCAACAACAATATCCCATTAGGCCCACATTGACAACGAGATATTAAAATACATTTATTTTTTGCTAAAATATTTATGTAGTTTCATAAATATGTTTATTTCTTTCTTCTCGCATTTCTTGCTATTTTTATACTAGCTTTCTTACTTTCTTTCTTTTAACTTTTTTCACTCTATCTTTTATTCATAAACCAAACAATGCTCAACTATAATGATGACAAAACTGTAAATAAGTGACAACGCTTGTGTCTTTTATTTAGTATGGTTAGACACAAATGGGTCGAAATAAAATGATATTTTATATGATATCACAGCAATGCATTTGTTGATCGACACAGCATCACGAGTAATTTCAACAAGAAACTTAAGAAGAAGACCAACTATGACTACAGCAACAAATCTAATGGTTTTGGTAGAGAAAAATAAATATCACATACCTGAGGATTATATTATTATAAAAAAAAATGCATTTATCAAGCATGGCAATCTATCTAGAAAAACCTTGCATGAGATATGTTACAGAAAAGTAGCAGTGAAGTTTGCACAAAAACAATAGGTATCATAGATACTGGTATCTAATCTTTCTAACACATTGCAGTCGTGACGTAACGTTAACTTACCTTAACAGAGCGCCAATGAGAATTCTGCCACCGAACCGCATCCAGATCACTTATCCCAGTTATGGTACCCATGTACCTGCAAAACAAATGTGAGACTTCACATCGATAAGTAAATGCAAAATAGTATATGGTGCAGTACAAGTGATTTTCCTGCAGACACTTGATACTTCGGTAAGTAGTTTAAGGAAAAATAGTATCTGACATCCACATGTACCTACGGACACTTGATTCTTCAGTCTCGAAAAGCATCCTGAAGCGCATACCAACAGAAATACGTGTATGGTACACAGCTTTGATATACTTCGAAAGTGGTATGACAAACTCAGACGGACTAGCCCTGCCAATAACGTAACTGTCAAAAGCAGCATTATAATTTCTTATAAAGGATTCATATATGGAAATTCAAATAACATTGACAACCTTGGATTATAGAAGACAGTAAAACAGCTATTAGTAGCTGCAGCATGAGCAGCGGCTGCAAGAAGTCCAATATGCATACTGTCGCTGGACAAAACCGATGATGGCATTACAGTTTGCGGTCTATTGGCTCGACGAATTCCCAAAAGAAGCTGATTCTTCTCATTCCTTATAGTGATAACACATGCGACAAACATAAATGAATTAATGTTCAGCTTTCAAGGGAAAGAAAATGTAATTAAAAGAGAAAAAGGAAACAAGCACCATATGAAAAGCACGGAATCTCCAGCAACCAGTCTCTTGGCACTAACAAATATGCTCCAACCTGTAGTAAGAAGGTGTCGTTTTGGCTGTCCTGAAACCAAAACATGAATAAGCAAACATGTGAGATTAACTTAAAACAATGGTTAAAGCAGTTGAACAATTTGAAAGTACAGTTATTACATTTACTGGCTCATTTTTCACTTAAATGATGAAACTATGAAATAATGGAAGAGGGTTGATATACATAAGCTTCTCTAACACAAGCTCCTATTTGGAAATGGATTTGGTGGAGTTATTTTTCCCGCAGTTTTGATTTGAACTGTTGGATTAATTAATATTGTGAGATGGCTGTTTGATAAAGTTGTGATCAAGACCGTTGTTCTTTAACAATCTAACAGCTGAAACAAAAACTGAAACTGCGTCATTATTTTACTGCAGCCAATCCTGGTTCCTCCTATTCAGCCAACCATCACTCACGACTGATGGTCCAATCACTCAAGTTAAGGTATTATTCCAGCTCCTCATAAAACAAGGATGGCCACTATTGGAGACGGTCCGAAGTTTAAAGGTAAGCTGATTTTATTCTAGTTAAATGAACTTAGATATCACTCTCAAAAACTAGCTCAAAGGATGAGTGTCCAATCACATATAATCTTTGACAAAGTTGGACTCCAATACAATTTCAATATCCACCCTAACGTCTAGCATGTGCCCGAGTCCAGGTCTCACATTGGCATCCTTAACCTGACTCTGACACCGTGTTAAATGAGCTTGAATCTCACTATCAATAACTAGCTCAAAGGATGACAGTGTCCAACCACATAAGTACATCTAACAACCTACAAACCTTGACAATGTAGGACGCTGATGCAAAGTCAACAATTATTGCTAGTTCATTTCAGGATTTGAGGTCTAATTTCAGAGTAGGTGGCTTTCTCTACATATTGGTGATACTCATGAAAGCAACAAAGAAAAATGCTAGCGAGTAGTAAGCAAAATATATCGGGTGCATTTACAAACAGGAGACTTCCCAAATCATGGTCATTTATGATAGTTACCCATTGATATTGTAATTTAATGTACAACAATACCAAACAACACCTTTTCTCATTATGATACCGGCAACATGAGTTGTTCAATTCCATAGTATGTTATCATTAATCATATCTAGTGATAGACCATTTAATTCTAAATCTCGCAATATTTTGACCTATTGATTTCCTAGGCTCTCTATAACTACGAATGTCATCCCATCTTGTAAGCCGTATTCCCCCGTGTGTATACAGGTCTTCTCCATGCGTGTCTAAAAGCATAAAAGACCCAACTCTGCCATCCTATGATTGACGCATTTATATTTTCCATCATTTAGCATAAGTACCTAATGTGTAAGCTTCCCTCTTAACTGAAGAATCTTAACTTAAGCTATTCTATGAAATAAATGCACAAGCCAAAGGCACCAAAGGCATGTGTTTCTAAATAAAAACATACTCCGCCAAAATATTGTTGAATATATTTAAAACCCTGGTATAAATAACAAGATTGTAAGATAGATTCTTACCCCGAAAAATGTGTCGAAACTTCCATTCAACGTCATGGAGATCCCTAGCAATTAGTTCTTGTGCTGGTGGTTGCTGTGAGAAATCCTGTGTAGCCCAATTTTTATAAGAAATGCATCTATAACACAATCAAGAATTAACCATAACAGCAAAATCTGAACATTACCAGCGGAGGAAAAACTTTCTCAGCTGCACGACGAGGAACAGAGAATCCTCCATGTGTGCTAGTGTCACTTGCTGTTAAAGTCTTGCAAAAATAGTTTGAGGGCTGCTTACTTGGAATTCCCAATTCCATAGGAAGAAATGTATCCTTTTGCTCTTCCTACATCCATTGTCAAAAACGGAAATTCAGTTCTAAAGAGATGTTTATAAAACAGAACACAAACATGTCAAAGAAAACACCACAATACCGGAGTCAGCGGCTGAAGTGTCATTTGAGCATATACTTCATCTGTTTCAGCATCTGCCTGAAAATCAAAACACACTCAATTTCTTTACGAGTTTACGCAAATGACAATCATAAGTAAACAAAAACTACAAACATACTCACATGCATAGTGACATTGTGAAGCTGGCAAACCAACTGAGGTGGCAAGCTAGGATAATTTGGTATGTGCCCATCGATTTCGCGGTTCGTTGTGGCAGATACCTGAAATCGATATAAATGTTTAGCTCAATCAATGTCCATTCATAGAATCTACTGAATTGTTTCCGAAAGCACGAAACATTGCACTAGTGTATGGTCATGGTGCAAATTGAAACAGTCGCTAAGGATTAAAAAAGCAAAAACCTGCTCACTATGACCCTGAGGGAAGTAAACCACACGAGTTCCTGCAGTTGGTAGGGACACCAAGGGCCCCGCACATGCGTGCCATAGCTCAGAATTCAGACACTTCTTCTCCCCTCCTCCTCCTACCATAATCAAAAAAGAGAAAAAGAAAAAAATGTTACTAAGGTTGTTGTTGTTGTTGTTGTTGAAGCAACACAAAAGGAGTACTATGATAGGGACACAGTGTTTATTATAATCTTGTAGTACTAAAAGCCAAAACTAATACTAAGAATCGTTAATAAAGCAAAAAGAGAGAATTGAAATGGAAACCTTCATGTCCCTGATGACCCAACCCTGATGTTGAAAGCTTCATATCATCAAAGCTTTATCCTCTTTTTTCCTTTATTTCTCTCTTTCATTCAAATACACAGTAGTACAAATTTAGCAACGAAAAATGAAACCCTAACTCATCAAAGTGAACAACTTGATTCAATTCACTTCAAGCCATTTCAATTTGCATTCTTCAATCATTTCTTCTACCTAACCAATGCACACTCCACTACTACTCCATAACACAGAAACCCAACCAACCAACAAAGAAACAAACAAAACCCAACTTCCAAAAAACAAAATCAAACAAACCCAAAATCCACACACCACCAAAACATCCCAAACAAAAACTAAAGCAGCCCTTGACAGTAGAACAGGAAAAAAGAAGTAAAGTTTTGTTTTTTACTAGAGTTTTGAGAATTTCAAACAAACCCCTTCATGGCCCAGAAACATGACCCAGTTGGAAAGAAGCTGCAGGAGTGACACGTTGTTCAAGATCGGCATGAAGGTGTTTTATGTTAGTATGGAAATCAAACCAAACGAAAGCAAAGGAAAAGGGCCTGTTTTGTGGCCTATCACTTTCGATTGAAGGAGAGAGAAAGAGAGAGAGAGTCACAGTGAGTGTGATGACAGAAGAGAGAGAAAGAGAGAATTAAAAGAAGGGGTCATTTCTTTTTCTTTGCATATATAAGGGGGCCCCGACCAAGCTGGACATGGGCACAGTAGAGAGAGAAAGCGTAGGAGAGAGAAAACTCATGTTTGAGCGATATGGGACGGTGAAAACATCTCATCCGTTGGATTATCCGTACATCAACATCTTGACCGTTCGTTTTACTTGATGTGACATCAAGCATGTGCCACCATCCTTCACCGGTCGCTGTCCAAAGTACGGAGTATTGAGGTGAGAGAAAATTATTACTATTACTATTACAAATAAATAATTACTACTACAGTAATTAATTAATAAAAATAAAAATATCTTTCAAGAGAGAGAGAGAAAAAGAGTTAGGGTAAGGGTAAGGGTAAGCGCATGCTTTTGGTGAATACAAGTGGGATGTGAAGAAGGGTAATAAGTAAGAAGAAAAAGGTAAAAGGGAAAGAAAAGATATTGAAATATGAATGAATAATTGGTGGTTGGTTAATGCCTCCATTCCTATTTGCATCTAAGCATGGACAACACATTAATTAATTATATTCTTCTTTCATCAAAAAATTCAATTTAGTTTGTCACATCTAATTCATATTCATACTAGTACAATTTTAGTATTGAGTTAAATTGAAGGTATAAATTAATTTTTTATATTATTTATGATAAAATAGTTAGCAGTGTATGTTAGGAAACAAAATAATTGGTTTGAATAGTTAAAACCTTACTTAAATGGACTCTAAGTATTAATAAAAGATTGAAAAAATCATTGAGTATAAATGTGTATGATTTATGATATCTCTTTTTAAGGATGTTTCTTGTAATATCTGGATAATGTCAACGTGTAAGCAATTTAATGTAGAAACATTTATCTTAGTTGTATATTTAATTATTTAATTTAAATTACGATTTCTTTGAATAATAAATTCAAATGTTTGAATTCTTTAATTTAAGCGCTTTTAAAACACATGTTAATAACAATCATACTTTTTAATTTAATTTTTGTGTGTTAAGTTTATATGTCCTTGTAAATTTATATATGTAAAATATGTTAGTTTTGTGATGAGACTTTGATTTTTATAATTTTAAAAAACAAATTTTAAATTTTATTAAAATGACTTTTGTGACCTCATTAATTCAGCTTAATTATAATTGTGAGTGTTTATTAAAATGACTCTTTGTGATCTCATTAATTGAACTTAATTATAATTGTGAGTAGATAAGTTTGAATTTATGGTATCTATTTATTTATTTTTAAACAAAACTTTGAAGAGGGGAAAAGTGTTTCTAGAATAAAAAAACTGTATTTTGTAGCTTTTAATATGAGAATTTTTGTACATCCATTACTTTGTTAACCACTACTGATAAATTCTGTTTTTATTTTTAGAAATTGGAGATGTATTTTCTAACGCGTCATAATTTATTTTGTTGTGGTTATCTCAAAGATGTGTTGTTGAAACTCTTTTTTTAAAATTAGGATTTTTTTTCCGTATCTCTGATTTATAATTCGATTGCATAAACATACTGTTTACAGTGATTTCTGGTAAACAACCGCTAGTCTTCCAAACTATCAAATAATCTTAATGACTGTTATTTAATATCTCTGGTAACTTGCAGGATCGACTAGATTGATCCTATGGGGTATTGGTCGTTTGGGTAAATCTATTAGTAAAACTGATATTCATAGTTAGGATTTGTATTTAGAGTGTTTATAGGCGTTCAATTCACTTCGATTACCATACTAAAAGAATCTAATGACATGATCAAGTAAAGAAATATGAAACTGGATTGAATGGTTAAAGATTCGAATGTAAAAGAAACGTTTAAATGCAGAAAAGAATAGATGACTTTAATGTAAAGACTTTAATGTAAAAGCATGAATATAAATGTTTCAGTGTAAAGACATGAATGTAAAAGGTTTCTGAAATGTAAAGGATTCGAATAGAAGAAAACGTTTAAATGCAAGAAATAAGTAAATGACTTTGAATGTGAAAGTATTTGAATGATATTGACATGAAAATGGAAGATAAACTGGAAAAGATAAAGAGTTTTACTGAATTAGAAATGTTTGGTGTTATCATACGTACATTGTTCGAGCATTCGTTTCCCTATCCATGTGGTATTTTGAATGTTTACTGAATTTTGTACAATAGATATGACACACGAAATCCTAACACTAAGACTTCTATTTATACTACTTCGACCATAACGGTCTTGCTTATAAGATTCTGCCCACGTTCAGAACATGCAGAGCACTGTTTCTCTCTAGCTTTCACGCGTCTTCGAACGCTCCAGCACATATATATTTGAATTTCTAATATCCCGCTCGGGTTTGAATTTCAAATGCTTCGGTAGCCTTTGCTTCGAGCACGTTTCACAACCTTCACAGACACAATCTTGTTACCACTTCGAAGCTTCTTTTAAATATATCTTCACCACTGTCACTCGAAGCTCTGAGCTTTGATATTTCTATTCGAAGAACCATTTCTACCATTCCGAACTGTAGCATTTGTTTTATTCCAACGAAACATCCATATTGCTTCATTTCGAACATATGTATCAAAATCTTCAGCCAACAAAATGCCCCTTTAAAATATGTATTTCGAACCTCTTGAGAAATACTTATTTTAAACATATTCACAAGATTTTGATGTGACTTTTGAGTAATCATGATACTTACTGTGTATAACTTCAACCACGTCAATCAAGACGCCTCTTGGATTCCTTAACCGTCTTGAGTCAGTAATCACAGCATGGTGCGGTTACAAAAGTAATGATGATGTTTAATCATGCTTATTACCAATATCAGCTTTTACGCCACCTCCTTCTCAATCCAACCCACGACTCCCACGTATCCTGGTCTTTCTTAGTGGATGTTTAAACTTCCACAATATAAAAACTAATCAACTTAGTCTTTTATTCTTTTTCTTTTCCACATTCTGAAACCTTTTCTTCCTCCACTCTCACTAAAACCCTAAAACTTTCAACAATCTTCAACAATGTCTTCAACAACATCATCTCAACTGAAGAAAACTTCCAAGAAGAAGAACAAGAACACAGGAACAATCATGGAGAGTAAAGTAAGCACTTACCAGGGTCAGTCTGTGCTTGTCCCTCAATCGATCTCCAAGGAAAAGGAAATGATGTACGCCTCTCAGGTATTTATTCCAACTAACGCCGCTGGAAAGAGGTTTGCTCTAATGGGTCCTCTTACAGTTTTTGAAATCTTGAAAGATACTAGAAAAATCTTCCCTGTCTGTTATAATTTCAAACCCTTGTTTAATAAAATGGATATCCCTAAGATAGGAACTGAAAATATAGGCGAGTCTTCTGATTCGAAAGCCATAGAAACTCCAACCATTCCCCCAAAAGATCCTTTTGTGTTAGATTATGTGAAGAGTAACTTTAAACCATTTCGATCCTGCCCTACCTCTGATATAGCTTACCAAAACTGGCTCACTAAAGTAGAAGCCAAGAAATCATATCAATGGGAGGAATTAGGAATCTATAATCTGATCAAGTTATCGAAACCAGGTTTCACCTATAGTCATCCATTGTTATTTGCTTCACTATACTTTTGGGACAACACCTACAATACATTTCATCTTCCTGGCGGAATGATAACACCCACGTTTTTCGATATAGCAGCCATCACTGGTCTTTCACCAGTAGGAGAAACTTACATCCCTGATAATGAAGAACACTCCAGCATTATTGACTTCGATGTCAAATTAGCCAGCTTTTCCAAATTCATTAGCCATTACCACACTGAGGGAGATAGTGTCTCATATGTGGAACACATTGCCTTTCTCACTTTATGGTTATCAAGATACGTATTCTGTAGCAGGTCCTTACAGGTAGCTAGTAGGTTTATTCCTTTAGCTAGGGACTTACATGAGAATAGGAGGGTATGTTTGAGCGAACTGTTACTTGTTGATCTTTACGAAAGCTTAAGATCAGCCGTTTCGAGTTTGAAATCCCATACTCCCAAAAACATCCTGTTGGCTGGCCCTTTCTGGTTGCTCCAATTATGGCTAAATGCCATGTTTGAATCCTCATTATCAACTGCTGACACCGTTGTCGAACAAGATCCAGAGATAGCGGATAGAATTATTGAAGGTACAAGGTCAAAAACTCACTCGAATGATGACAAAGTGACTTCAAAGTCCTCTTCTCCGACATCATGATTTTTCCAAGAGACACAAATTTGAAGATACCATGGCACCCTTCGCTTCAAGGACTCATGGACCATCATGGTTCACCATGTCTCTTTCAGAAGCTGTTAAAAGTAAAGAAATTCAAGATATTTGGAAAGCCTTTTTGCTCCCTAGATTAATTTCCTCACGAATCACTCCTTCCAAGAACCAAATCTTCCTCTTTGCCTATCAACCTAACTTTGTATCCGCACAATTTGGCTTGTGTCGGTTAATCCGAACCTCTGCTCCAAACACGAGTGCCATCACTGTCGAACCTTTAAAGCAAGAGAAGCCAAGTGCAACAAGAAGATCAAGACTTTGCTCGATTCGAATCGATACCTTTTGAACCAACACATTTACAATGAAAGGATTTTTGGAATGGTGGACTAAGTTCTACCAATCTTATATGTTCGACACACTCACTATTCAATGAAACTAACGTTTTGATGTACACTCCAAGAAAGGTATGTTCACTCACGCCAAGAGATTAGGGCTTTCATAATTATTTGAAACTACTTATGATCCTACGCTTGGAAACCACTGCATCGAGCGTCCAAACCTTGAAGGAAAAATTTAAAGAAAAAGTTTCTAAGTTCAAACTTCCTTGAGGGTTGTCACCTGAGGATAGGTATAGGTTGGTACTCGAAATGCATCCACCTAAATTTCCTAGATTGCCTACCTCAGAACTGGCTCTGGCTTGGTTTCCTCCATACCCTTGGTGGTTGACTTGCAAAGAGATGTTCAAATACAAATCTCAAAAGAAACTAAAGCCATACGAGGCGTGACATGGGCTCGTCATTGGCTCCATAATTTCCCAGGACATCTTCGCTATGACCTTTCTGCCATGTCGATTATATCTAATCAAGGCGCAGGTGCGAATGCTTGGGAAAATCCCAAATGTTTCTCACTTTCTTTATTCTTAACATTTTACTTTAATTGTTTCGATTTTCAGCCATCAGGATAAAGACCGTTGCTTCGAAGTCTAAAGAAGGAAGTACCTCCCAACAATCTGTCGAAACTAATGATGATGTGCCTCTAGCCATACCAACAACAACTACTGCAACAACAACAACACCAGCAACAACAAATGCTCCAACTCCAAAGGTAATCAACTAACCCTGATGTTTCGAATAAACTGAAGTTTGTGATTTAGATCTAACTCATGTCTAAACCTTTCAGACTAACAGACTTCCACCAACCACTCCGAAGAAGAGGAAACCAAGTACCACTGGGAAGAATCCCAAGGCTGGAGGGAATTCACCAACAGCTTCGAAGAAGAAGCAGAAGAAAGAAGTTTCTAAAAGTATTGTGCCTACTAGCATTTCTGGACTTGATTCCAGAGATGTTGCTCCCTCAACAAAATCCAAAAATCCACCTTCGACCTCCAACATAATGTTGGAACATATTGATAGCAACCTTTCCTTCGATAATCCACAGGTAAATTGAATTCGAATCCTTAACAAAATAGTTATTCGTACCTTGGTGCATGCTTTTTAATCTTTCTTTGTTTATGTAGGATACTTCGAATCCAAATCCTACTGCTTCGACTCCTCCATCAAAGACTGCTGCTCCAATCAACTCTTCTCCTCATGGGGACTCTAGTAATCTTGTGCAAAACAAGGGATCATCCAACATGGAGATTCCGACTGGAGCTTCAGAGCAACAAGATGACCAAGGCACTTCCCCTCCTCTAAAAGAAACAAACGAAGCAACACCTGATAAATCTGCAGAAATTCTACCAGAGATTTCTCCTCCAAAGTCTCCTCTCAAAACCCTTCAAGAGAGCCCAAAGGTTGTTCCTGCTGAAGAGGAAAAGCTAATTCTTCCCAAGAGAGTGAAGAATCTGCAGACGAAGGATCTGAGGAAGACGAAGCCCAGAGCGGTTCGAGCGATGGAACGGAGTCTGATGCTAACAGCAGTGAAACTAATTCGATCGAAGTGGTGGATCTGGTTGATGATGGAGAAGACAACGAGCAAGAAAAAGGTGAAGGTGATGGCGGCCAGACTAATGAGCCTATGGAGGTTGACATAGATGTAACTCCCTTGCGTATGGAACTTCCCGAATCTTCTCAATCTCAAATGACTGAAGAGGAGTTAGATCTCTTAAGACGAAATGACCCAATTGGGTATATGAAAGCTAAACTAGCTCAAAGGGATACTCCTCTTGCTAGGGCTGGTACTAATTCGACTAACGATCCATTGCCCTCAAATGATAGGGTTGTACTCCTTAACAAAATTAGGAGAACAATCCTTGATGTGGACTTGTTCGAAGTGCTCAAGAAGGATAATACAGCTTGCTACACTATGAAGGAGCTTCTTACGCAAGTTAACCTCGCCACCTACTCTTTGGAAGTCAGCACCATATTATTCGATCTTCAAGCTCTGTTGGATAACGTGACTGGGTGTCTTCTTCAAGATGAATTTGCTGCTAGTAAGGTCCAAGAGAAACGAACTGTCATGGATGCTGCTAATGAGCATGCTTCGAAGCTCTCTAAAGAAGCTGAAGACCAAGCCATGCATATAAAGCAAGCCAAGACTGACTATGAAGCTCGAGCTCAGTCTATTCTTCTCTGGGAAAAGCAAATTCAAGAGCTCCAACAAAAGGTTAAGGAGGCTCAACAACAGCAATTGGCATATGAAACCAACACTGCTGGCAATCAGTTCGAAGAACTTCTCAATAAAGGACTTGCTGAAATGGAAGCAGCAGAGCAACTTAAAGGTGAAGTTGCTACCCTGGAAGGAGAAAGGCGCTTCACTCATCAAAGGCTTGAGTCTTTTCGAAGTACTTCTGAAAGATTGAGGAACAATGCATATTTTTAAATTTTTGTTTGTTTAACTAATCTTGAATTTGGGTTGAATGTTGGTTTGTAATATCCAGACAACGCCATTTTGGCACTATATATTACCATTTTGGCATTCCTTTATAATGTTTCGATTATGTTGTTATTATTCGAATCTCCTGCAGGCGTGGCTTATATTTCTTTAAATATTTCCCATTAACCTTTATGATTCGCTTATCATCAGCCAACTCTTCGATTTCATATGCATTGTTTGAAAATATCTTAACTATTCGAAAAGGTCCTTCCCAATGAGGTGACCATTTACCTAATGTTTTATTTTTCTTGTCCATGGGCAATATAACTTTCCAGACTAAGTCATTAATAGTGAATGTTTTACCTTTCACCCTTTTATTATATGCCCTAGCCACTCTTTCCTTTTGCCTCATTAGGATTTCCAATGCATGCAATCTAACTTCGTCTAACTCAACTAACTCATTCATCATCATCTCCCAATATAATGCAGATGAGATCTCGTTTTGTCTTTGAATTTGAACTGATTGTAGATGAATTTCTACTGGTAGAACTGCATCATGACCAAATGTTAGTTGGAAAGACGTGGTGTTAGTAGCTTCTTTAGGAGATGTTCTACAGCCCATAGTATACGGTCTAAAGTCTTGTGCAGTTCCTTGGCTTTTACCAACATGTTTCTTGATTAACCCTATTATCACTTTATTGACTGCTTCGACCTGACCATTTGCTTGAGCATAATATGGTGTTGATGTTAGTAATCTAAACCCCATCTCTTGGGCAAATTCTTGCATCTTCCTACCGATAAACACGGAACCTTGTCGTGGTTATGCTCTCGCAATCCGAACCTATAGATAATGCATTTACATATGAACTCAATGATAGCCTCTTGATCGGCTATTAATGGTATTGCTTTGATCCACTTGGTAAAGTAATCTATTCCTACCAAGATATATTTACATCCTTTAGGAAGCAGATTGATTTCTCTATTAAATCTAATGCCCATCCTCTAAAGGGCCATGGTTTAATGATCGAATGCAACTCACTTGCGGGGAGCATGTTGAATCCACATATTTCGCATTCTTCACGGTCTTTAGCAAAATCTATACAATCTTTGAGCATCTTGAGCCATACATACCATGTCGAAATAACAACCATTTCATTTTATGGCCGCTTGATGCCCCCATGCCCCATTGTGGACTTGACAATGCTAAGTATGTCTCACTTTCTCCTAGGAATTTCGATAACACGCCTCAGGTCTTTTGAACAATTCATTTCCCATAAGGACATATGATAATGCTCTATATTTTATTTTCCTATCAACATTCAATGTTGGATTTTCTAAATAACTCACCGTGGGCTCGCATCGATAAGGTGTCTATGGCTAGTACTTGAATCCCTTTATCAGCAACCTAATTTTATATTTTCTAAATCTGATGGTATGAGTCTAGTAGCCATAACCCTGCCTCTTATTTCGACCAAATCCTCTAAGTTTTTGGTAGAAACTTTATACCCTGAAGCCAACTGTGCTAGGTCATTTGCTTCTTGATTTTCTATTCTTGGTATATGTTGAATATCCATGTATTCAAATTTTTTGAGTAGCCTGTTAACTATGACGAAGTATGTCATCAGATTTTCTTTTATGCATTTGTATTCCTTTGTTATTTGCTTGACCACTAATTCCGAATCACCTTTAATTTCGACTCTAGTTGCCCCCAATTCCAACAAAGCTTCAAGTCCAACAATAAGCGCTTCGTATTTAGCTTCGTTGTTCGAGCAACGAGGACCATCTAATTTATACTTGAATTTTGTTGGAATTCCTTCAGGAGAAATTATAAGAACTCCAACACCACTGCCATCCTTATGGGTCGAACCATCAAAGTATAGTTTCCAAGGTTGCATTTCAACGTAACCCATGACAGTTTTTTCGACCAGTGAATGGTCCACAATGAAATCAAAAATTACTTGACCTTTCACAGCTCTTAAAGGCATGAAAGTCAAAGAATATTCTGTTAAGGCTAAAGCCCATTTACCAACTCTGCTATGCATTATTGGTTTCGAGAGCACGTGTTTGATAACATCGAACTAGGATGAAACATAAACATCAACAGGCTTTATATAATACTTAAGTTTCATACAAGAAAAGTACAAACAGAGACATAGCTTTTCTATATTGCTATATCTAGTTTCTGCATCATTCAATACCCTACTTAGATAGTATATGGCTCTTTCGATGCCATTGTTATCTTCTTGTGCTAACATACTACCTATACTAACTTCAGAGGCAGAAATGTACAGTCTCATGGGCTTTCCCCATGAAGGTGGAGACAATATAGGAGGCTGAGAGAGATATCTTTTTATCTTGTCAAATGCCTCCTGATGTGCTTCGTCCCACTCGAAGGCTTGGCCTTGCTTTAAACGAAGTAACGGAGAGAAAGCCTGGGTTCTTCCACTTAGATTCGAAATGAATCTTCTTAGAAAGTTAATCTTCCCTAGCAAAGATTGCAGCTCCCTTTTCGATGTAGGTGCTTTTGTCTCCATAATGGCTTTGGTCTTATTTTGGTTGATCTCAATTCCTTTCTTATGAACCACAAAGCCAAGGAAATCTCCATCCTTGTGGTTCTGATGAATTTGCAGCGCAGCAACCTTTCGACCTCAGCTTTAATCTTTGTGAGAACTGCCGGCGCGAATCTTCTAGGAGTTTGTTTGATGGGCTTCTTGCCATCCTTAATTGGAAGTCTGTGCTCCACTAACTCTCTCTTAAAACCAGGCATTTCGTCATAGTCCCATGCGAAGCAATCTTTGTTTCTCTTGAGAACTTCGATCACCTCCTGCTTGAAGCTTGGGTTGAGTTTTGCGCTTATGTAAGTTATTCTTTTTGTATTGTCATCCCCCAAATTCACCTCTTCGAGTGGATCTTGTGCTAAAATTTTAGCACCTGAGTCTGTGGGGTCCTTCTCGAAGCCTAAGGGCTCTTTGTCATAGATGGCATCTAGCCTTTGATCTATTTTGTGTTCTTCAAAGGGTGAGTCTTTCGAGCCATTCCCCTCTATTTCGTTTACTTATGCAGCCAATTTATCTAATTCAGCCTCTAAGGCCGCTTTCCCTTCGTTCTCAGCCATATAGGCCGAAATCCTTTCGAAGAAGAAAGACTCAATCATGAGCAAGGTTGTCGAACTCCCAGCTTGCTGGCCGTTTTTGTGCGTAGTGCCTTCAACTTCTTGGTCTCCTTTAATTATCTTCCTATCCCAATACATGCCATCATGACGAAGGGTCATGTAATAGTGTGCGTTCCTGGTTTCGTTGATTTCGTCACTTGGGGTACAAGGGGCTATTTTGGCTAGATATTTGTCATAATTTCTCTTGTTGACTAAGTTAACTGCTGTCATAAAATAACTCTGATCCGCTTCGATGTTCTCCACAATACCATCCTCTCTCCATAAAACTAACCTCTAATGCATTGATGAAGGGACTGCTCCAACACCATGAATCCATTCTCTTCCCAGCAGCAGGTTGTAGTTGGCTTTGGCTTCGATCACCATGAACATGGTGGGCCTGCAGCTTGATCCTACCGTCAAATCTGCTTGAACTACCCCCAAAGTTTGGCCTACTTTTCCTTCATAATTGGATAGTACCATGTTGTGTGGTTTGATGTCACCATCTTGTATTCCTAACTTCTTCAGCATGAAGTGGGGCATTAAATTGACTGCAGTACCTCCATCCACCAAGACTTTATTTATGCCATGGGCACCAACCTTTGCTCGAATGAACAATGGCTTCAGATGATTTTTCATGGCTGGCTCTGGGTGTTCGAAGAAAGCATTCTGCTCTTCGACCGCTCCGTTATCCATCACGTAGTAGCATACTGGCCTGTGCTTCATCAAATCTATTGTATCATCCTCATCATGCTCTCCGATTTCAGTTTCCTGTCCAAACTCACAAGGTAACACAGATACCACGTTGCAATTTAATTGGAGTGAAGACTCCCCCTCTGATTCGAAGTTGTCCGTTAGCATATCCTCGTCTTCTTCTGGACTTGGTGTGTACTCCTTCGATTCATCTTGTTGTGTTTCAGAGAAGAGTCTCCTACTAACTGGGGGTTTGCCCTCAGGTTGATTATTTGGTGTTGGTTTGTTTGTGCTTGATACTTCTTTGTTGTTGATCGAAGTTGCTCCTTTATCTGCCATAGCTTCCCTTTCAGCCTTTCGAATTCTCTGTTGCCTGCGCCATTGTGATCTTGACATGGGGTTTTTGACTTTGTAGTTTTATAACCTCACTTCTTCCCTCTTTGCAGTGTTGAATTTCCTTCTATATGTCATGGCGTGGCGTGCATTTCGTTCATTGCTTCTCCATTTATCCTTCCCCTTGTTAGCTCTGACTTGCAGCCACTTGTCTGTTGGTACTTCAGCAGGGATTTTGAACGTCACCCTTCGAGCACCTTTAGGATAGAGGGGCTGTCAGGCTTTCGTTGAGTGTAGTTACCCTCGAAACGTTGGCTCATCTGACCAGTTTCTTTGTGGTTCCAGCATGGGACGAAAGGAATTGTTTCGAAGGCTCTGGCCACATTTTGATCATACACCGCAGAACACCTTGGGCATACTAGACATTTGGTTGCCCCTTTATGACAACGAACTAAAAACTCCAATAAACTTTCTCCAGCTCTAGGGTAACATCTGAGTAAATGGTTATCCTGGCGCCAGTTGATGCCAGTTCGTGCCCTTTGTTTCCTTTTGAAGTCTGCAGCAATTCTCTGGTTGCAGATGATGCTGCATCTGGGACATAGTATCATTTCAGCATTTCCTTTGTGACACAGCATGAGGTAGTCTTTAAGACTGGTATCCACAGCATAACTATCCTCCATCTTGTATTTCTCTTTTTCTAAATATCTTTCAATCTCCTCCATTTCAGAACGAGGTCTCTCCATATCTACCATGTTAACATCCATGTCTTCCCCTTTTATGTCATCATCCCCCCATCCTGTGGGTTTGACATCTTCGATTGGGATTTTTGAACTTTCTGGAGCAGAGTATTTCACCAGGTAGTCGAACTTTCCACTGGATTCCCCTAGGGTATCCCAGACTTCTTTCTGAGGGAGAGCTGGTTTTGTGATCTGGACTTTCTCCATTTTTAGCCTCAGTCCTTCAGTAGCCTGTGTCAATTCTTGCTTTCGATTCTCCTGGCCTTCAGTAGCCTGGATTTCTTTCGAAACAACCAAAGGGACTACTTCAATCGAAGCCTCCTGTTTCGTATGGGCGTCCTCAGTGACCTCCTTTTTGACTTCGCCTGACACACAATTTTTATTCTCAGTGTCTTCCTCTCCTGATGGAGTGTCATCTTGATCTGTTTCCACCATATTGATTTCTCCAATGTATGCAGGGTCGGAGTAATTGGTGTCTGCAACATCCAAAAGGGTCTTCATCTACTTTCATTTTTGGTTTGTCAGCGAATTTCAATCTGCCATCCTTAATTGCATTTTGAATTAGATCCCTGAAAAGAAAACATTGTGAGGTTTTGTGGCCTAGGAAACTATGATACTTACAAAATCCTCTTTTCTTTCTTTGATCTAAAGGAGGTATTTTGACATTCGATGGCACAATTAGTTGGCCATCTTTGACAAGCAAATCAAAAATCTCGTCACACTTTGTTACATCGAAGGTATACACCTTCTTTGGGAATTTGTCACTTTTCTCATTTTCAACAATTTCTTTCCCTTTTGTGGGAACTAATAGTTTACAAGAGTAAGGTGGAGCCTGCTTTAATTCAGCGAGATCAATTTCGACCTCTTCGAATTCAGGATAGTCTTCAACTTTCTCAGTTTCGACATAGGAAATTCTTTCCTTCTTGTTACTTTTAAAAGCCCTGGCCTTTTCGGCCTTTAGCCTTTCGACTTGTCGAACCCTATCTGCTAATTGAGCCATGTCCCTCAAGTATTGTGTGTCTAATTTCTTTCAAATAGAATAGTCCAGGCCACCAGCGGCCATTTCGACTAACTCATGTTCAGGGACTACTGTGAAGCATCTAGATTTCAAAAGTCTGAACCTATTCAGGTAATCATCTATTGGTTTAGTAAATTTCCTCTTAACACTGGCTAGTTCCTTCAGACTTATTTTAGATTGTCCCATGTAGAACTGTTCATAGAATAATCTCTCTAAGAGGGTCCAAGTATCTATGGACCCAGGAGGTAATGTGGCGAACCATGTAAAAGCATTCTTAGTCAGGGAACTTGGGAAATATTTAATCCTAAGGTTCTCACTATTTGCTATGTCTCCTGCCTCGGTCAGATACCTGGCTATGTGTTCGACTGTTGATTCATTGGTATCTCCAGCAAACTTCGTAAACTTAAGGATCTTATACCCCCTTGGTAAATCAGTGTGCATTATATAATCTGCTATAGGAGAGGCATAATTTGGCCTTCTAATTCCTGTATTAAGACCGTTTTGGGCCATAATCCTTTCTATCATGGTGGTTAAATTATTTTCTGCCAAGATGTTGTCGTTTCAAATTCTATGAATGACTGCATCAGCATCTTGATTTCGACCCACCATGACAACTCCTCTAGGTTGTTCTTCTCGAAACGCTGGGACTTCTAACCTTTTGACCCTTGCCCCTGGTTCCATAACTCCCCTTTGTGGTTCCTCTCGAATCACTGGGGCATCTAACCTTTCAATCCTTGCCGCTGGTTCTATAAATCCCCTTTGTGGTTCTTCTCGAATCACTGGGGCATCTAACCTTTGTGCCCTTGCCCCCAAATTAACCCCCTCTCTAACTGGTCTATAGGGTGGGTCATCAGCAATTTGTTCTATGATAGTTACGTTTGCTCGAACCAATGTCTGGTTCTGTCTACGCCTTTCTGGCGGAGCGAAGAAATTTGCTATTCGACTCATATTATCCGCGTTTTCTCTGTTTGTCACAGTTACATTTTGTACTATTGGGGCAAAGATCTCTTGCATAGTCTACGCTAACACTCCTATCATATTATGGTTACTATCATCCATTAATTGCCTAAAAGCCATCTAATTTTCTGTGGTTAAGATAGGCAATGCACTATAACCTACTGACCCTTGGTTAGTTGTCATAAATTGATTAGCCCCAGATCCAGACCCTAATTGTGGTGACGTATTCGATGTCGAAGTGTGCAAACCTGCCATAAAAGATGTTGGCATCCCATAAGAGGGATTTCTGGGTCTATTGCCATCGAAACTGGGTGGTCTAGTTGGTGGTGGAGTGGCGAAATGGGTTTGTGTCCCTGATGGTGGGACAAATCCCCCAGGATAACCAGTGGTCCCTGTATTTCCTAGGATCGAACTGTTAGTCGACATGCCACTTGTTCCATTCGTGGCCACATTACTAGTAGAGGATGCAACAGACTGTGCGTTCGAAGGGATCGCGCTAGACGTTCCCGTCGAAGCAGACGCGTTAGTGCCTGTTCCATGTGGGGCATTTTGTTCCCCTTGTTGATTGTTTGAATTAGACATTCTGTTATTACGTTTTCTTCTGGGTAAGGGTTGGTTGCTATTGGTTATTCTACCACTTCTAAGGTTCATATAACAACGAACTTGACACTCAGAAAAGAACTTTTACAATGGTTATAACCTAACAATCTTTATTTTGTTTTAAATTTCGTAACGACCAATGATTGTCCCACTGGGCGTGCCAATTTGTTTACAGTGATTTCTGGTAAACAACCGCTAGTCTTCCAAACTATCAAATAATCTTAATGAGTGTTATTTAATCTCTCTGGTAACTTGCAGGATCGACTAGATTGATCCTATGGGGTATTGGTCGTTTGGGTAAATCTATTAGTAAAACTGATATTCATAGTTAGGATTTGTATTTAGAGTGTTTATAGGCGTTCAATTCACTTCGATTACCATACTAAAAGAATCTAATGACATGATCAAGTAAAGAAATATGAAACTGGATTGAATGGTTAAAGATTCGAATGTAAAAGAAACGTTTAAATGCAGAAAAGAATAGATGACTTTAATGTAAAGACTTTAATGTAAAAGCATGAATATAAATGTTTCAGTGTAAAGACATGAATGTAAAAGGTTTCTGAAATGTAAAGGATTCGAATAGAAGAAAACGTTTAAATGCAAGAAATAAGTAAATGACTTTGAATGTGAAAGTATTTGAATGATATTGACATGAAAATGGAAGATAAACTGGAAAAGATAAAGAGTTTTACTGAATTATAAATGTTTGGTGTTATCATACGTACATTGTTCGAGCATTCGTTTCCCTATCCATGTGGTATTTTGAATGTTTACTGAATTTTGTACAATAGATATGACACACGAAATCCTAACACTAAGACTTCTATTTATACTACTTCGACCATAACGGTCTTGCTTATAAGATTCTGCCACGTTCAGAACATGCAGAGCACTGTTTCTCTCTAGCTTTCACGCGTCTTCGAACGCTCCAGCACATATATATTTGAATTTCTAATATCCCGCTCGCGTTTGAATTTCAAATGCTTCAGTAGCCTTTGCTTCGAGCACGTTTCACAACCTTCACAGACACAATCTTGTTACCACTTCGAAGCTTCTTTTAAATATATCTTCACCACTGTCACTCGAAGCTCTGAGCTTTGATATTTCTATTCGAAGAACCATTTCTACCATTCCGAACTGTAGCATTTGTTTTATTCCAACGAAACATCCATATTGCTTCATTTCGAACATATGTATCAAAATCTTCAGCCAACACATACATGTAGTCACATACATAGCATTGATCATGGGGTTACTAAGTTCAAGGCATCCCAAGTGGTGAAAGAAATGGCGCGTTTCAGTCATCTCATATCACTTTGGGTTCGGTATGGATATTCTTCGATTCGCGTGCTCAATACAACGTATTCTGGTCAGAGAATTATTTTGATGCGGTTCCATAAGCTCTGGGATCATTTTAATTTGTTCTCCAATTTATTTGTTCAGATTGGAGGCCGTTTCGCCAAACAAAAAGAATTTATTCGCTTATTTCTCAATAAAGTGAATTTTGAGTTTTCAGTGCGTTTTTGACACTCTAGAAGGCGTATCTTTCAGCTCGTCAGGTATTTTATGATGATTTTTAACCGGCGAGTTCCTCTCATTATTATATACAACTTTCATTTGGAAGTCGGAAGCAAATTGTGTGAGGAAGGTCCCAAGGAAATTGATCTCTCCAGTGGATTAAACTGAATTTTAGTGTTGAACCGTGCGTTCTACCAACTAAATAGTCCATATCTCCTAGCTGGAAAATTGAAACTGAGCGGGGTCGATTTCTAAAATTCAGTATTGAATCCCTCTACAACTTTCATTTGCAACTCAAGAGCTGATTTCTCACCAATCAATACCATAATTTTATTCTTTGAAGTTGATTTTGAGCTGAACCGGGTAATTTTCATCTAATACGCGAAGTTCGAAAAATCATATCTCGCTCGATTTTTATTGAAACGAGGTGGGACCTATGCCAAAAGTTCACAAATTTCATCAGCTTCTATTGTCTCAGAAATACTCATTTGCAAGTTTTGATCAGAAGACCCTCGTTCGAGGCATGTTCTCCGAAGAGCGCATTGAAAATTCTGCATGTGTCAGTAGCCTGAAAACTGTGTTAAAACTTCAAAAACTCATATCGCATTGACTGTTCACCTGATCGAGTCGAAATTCTATTTGCGCAAGCAAAATCGCATTCCAGACATTTTTCGTTTACATTCCGACTTCAAATTTCGCACGGATTTGGATTAATTACGAAAATTATTCGGATAATCATGATTTGGGCTTGATTGTGGATCTAAGGCACTCTTAGGCCCAACTCCCAAAACTATAACTACATTAGTGCCTTCACAAATCACAACAACACAATCATTTGCTTAATTTTCACCCAAATCACTCCCTAATTCTCTCTCAAACCAAAAGCAAAACTCAATAACAAATTTCAAATTTCAACTTTCCCTCCAAGCAATTGCCACAGACCGCCACTAGACCTCTTTCTGGCAGTTGTCACCACCGCAGACCGTACTAAGCGCGCCCTGCGATTGCTCTTTTTCTTAGTGGAGCTTTCTTTCCATAGGATCTTGCTCCTCTTCTCCTTCTTCTGCTCGAATCTGACCTAGAAGGAGTCATTTCCTCTTGATTTCTGTTTAATTTCAAGATTTAAGCAATTCTTCTTCAATTCTCCATTGAAGATTCCAATTTCTTCAAGAATTCAAGCTTGATTTCGAGGATTATCATCAATCCGACGTTGATTTGGTATTTTCTTTGAAGAGCACAAGGAATTTTTCTTCAATTTGATTTAAACTTCAAGTTCAAGTAAGTGTTTAGTTCAATTAAGCATTTATTTTAAGATATTATTGACTTTTAGCTTTTTTTGAAATTGAGTATTGTAATAGCTTGCAAATTTCATGTGGATTCCGGTTCTTGAATCTTCATCTTTGAATTTGTTGAATTGAATTGAATTTTGTAACGTTATTTGTGTCGGTGTGAAGATTTTTTGTACGTAGCACACATATACACTTGTGAACTTGTATTTTCCTTGCATATAGGCCACAAATTTGTGCATCTTGCATCATCTATCACATGCTCATGCGTTAGAGAGCATTTAGATTGATTGAATTGCATTGATTCATGATGATTTTAGGTATAATCTGCATTCAGAAGTGTGTCGACATGTAGATTCGAAGGCGTCCTGATCATTAGGTACATTGTGCATTGCGCATAGTCCATGCATATGCATATCACGTGTTTGTGTTAATGTACAAATTAGAATTGACATGATCTTTCATTATTTCTTTGTGGCATAACTTGCTTGCATTAATTCTTGACATATGAGCATTAGAATTGTTGATTCAACTTGCATTCTTAACATGTTCATACATTGATTCTTAATACATGAGCATTAAAATTGTTTATTCAACTTGCATTCTTAACATGTTCATACATTGTTTCTTAATACGTGAGCATTGGAATTGTTGATTCAACTTGCATTCTTAACATGTTCATACATAATTTTGCATATGAGCATTAGAATTTGCATTCTTAATATGTTCATACATGATTTTGCATATGAGCATTAGAGTTGTTGATTCAACTTGCATTCTTAACATGTTCATACATTGATTCTTAATACATGAGCATTAGAATTGTTGATTCAACTTGCATTCATAACTTGTTCATACATTGATTCTTAATACATGAGCATTGGAATTGTTGATTCAACTTGCATTCTTAACATGTTCATACATTGATTCTTAATACATGAGCATTAGAATTGTTGATTCAACTTGCATTCTTAACATGTTCATATATTATTTCTTAATACATGAGCATTGGAATTGTTGATTCAACTTGCATTCTTAACATGTTCATACATAATTTTGCATATGAGCATTAGAATTGTTGATTCAACTTGCATTCTTAACATGTTCATACACAATTTTGCATATGAACATTAGAATTGTTGATTCAACTTGCATTCTTAACATGTTCATACATTGATTCTTAATACACGAGCATTAGAATTGTTGATTCAACTTGCATTCTTAACATGTTCATACATTGATTCTCAATACATGAGCATTAGAATTGTTGATTCAACTTACATTCTTAACATATTCATACATTGTTTCTTAATACATGAGCATTGGAATTGTTGATTCAACTTGCATTCTTAACATGTTCATACATTGTTTCTTAATGCATGAGCATTGGAATTGTTGATCCAACTTGCATTCTTAACATGTTCATGCATCGCTTTGCACATATGAACATTGGAATTGTCGCTTTAGCTTGCATTCCTCACATGTTCACGCATTTGATTTTCATATGAGCATTGGAAATGTTGCTTTAACTTGCATTCCTCACATGTTCATGCATTTGATTGCCATATGAACCTTTTTCTGTGATTATTTGACTGTATGGGTCGACTTTTGGCATGAGAACATCATGGAAAAGTGATTCGGATCAAAACAGGAAATTCTGCAGGTTACAGACCATGCTTAGCGCCACCAGAAGCGCGCTAAGCGCCAAATTCATTGACTTTTGTGTTGCAGGTCGCGCTTAGTGCCTCCTGGAGCAGGCTTAGTGCCAAATGTTCTGTTTGGGTCGCGCTTAGCACCAGATACCAGGCTTAGCGCGATCTAGAACTGAATTTTCTTTTCTTTCTTAATTCCAAATGCAAATATCACGTGTTCTAACATTCTTAGACATTGTTTGAGATGTATTTGATGCAGGAGCTTGTGTTGCAAATACATATGACAATACTTCGATGTTTTGCGCTTATATACCCACGTATACATTCCATTTGCTTGCTTTTCGGGTCTAACTCCCTTCTTGCAGGTGTGTCTTGAGTGGAATGTGTATACACATGTTACTTTGCTTGTGCGCATACGCGTACATTCTATTGTCTGCTTGCGTGGTTCTCTTGCAGGTGTTATTGCTTCGGATGCGTATGAACGCGTATTCTGCTTGTTTTTGATACCTTGAGCTTTTGTCACCGGTTTACTCTTATTGTGTGGCTGCAGTACTTGAAGTTTTCCGAAGTATTTCTTTAGCTCGCATTGCTCTTCGGAGTTTATATCTGTTTGGTAGTTTCTACACTATTTATCGCATTCTCTTACAACTTTCCTAGATATCATGAGAAGTAGGACTTTACAACTTTCTTTTGCCATGAGAAGTAGGAATAAAGATGCATGATGGGGCTTCCGTAGTTGGAGCATGTTCAGGAACCCCTCTGGTTTATTTAAAGACCTGTTTAGGGCGCTTCTGTTTGCTAATTGTGTTTGGTTTGTTTAAAGTCCTCATCCGTTCATAGGGAGGCGTTTTTCATTATGTTTACAATTGTGCTTGCATAGGTCAGAAATGGTTAGGACACCCGACGTGGCACCACCAAGCAAAGTCCCGCTTTTTATATTTCCTGCTATCGAGTCATTGATATATGGGCAAGTGGAAAGGGTCGTGATCGTCCCCTGATTCTAGTCTGTCTTGTATGGTGCCGCGAATCGTGTTACTATTCCTATCTAGTCGATTACTAAAGTGGCCAGAGTTTCCTATTCTGACTCTCCACTCATTTCTGGGGTTCGCATTTACTACGAAACTCGCATCATTTGCTCCATAGGCTATGCGCAATTGTTTGACATATATTTGCACATTGCATTGCTTTTGTGCTTCTGTTTGAGCACTTGATTGCTTCATCCCCTTGCATCGCTTGGTTCTTCAACCAAGACGAATATAGGATAGCTTTTCCCCTAGGGCCGCTCGGTTAGGATAGATCTCGAGCCTAAACATTAGGATTCATAACCTTTCCATGTTGACATAGGTAGAGATTCTCTTACATCCTCAACCATAGGTCCAATATTTGCATGACGATATTAGGGTTAGTACTAGCTAGTCCCCCTTTTGTTTTGCTAGTTCTTTTTGCATCCTTGCATGTAATTAAAACTAAAACTTGCTTTCTTTTTTCTTTTGAAAACAAAATACTTAATAATGGTTTGAACTCCTTTCTCAAGGTAAAAGCAACACACCGAGACAAACTCTTTTCGCCTACGGGCGCAGTTTCTTTTGTGTTTAAAACCTTTTTCACAAGTAAAAAAACACAAAATCCACCAAAACAAGTGAGTCGAACTACGACGCTCTGACTTTCCCATTGCACGCGGGAATACGTAAGCATCTTGTCATAGGGCTCGGTCGAGCACAACTTGTAGATACTTTCTTCTTTCCCTGTGGTTTCTTTATGTTCCTTTTCTTTTGCATGCATTGTAGCTTTTGAGCATAGATAGATATAACAAACCATTTAGCTAGAAAATAGAGGTGGATACCATAGAGTACTACGGGCGTGTGGGGTTCTAATCCCTTCCCCTCACGTAACTAACTCCCTTACCTAGATTCTCTCGATTTCTCGGTCGAAAGACCGCAATTTCTCCCCTTCAAGTTTACTCGATGTTTTCCTTTCTTCGTCGTGAGATAAAAGACGTTAGATGGCGACTCCATTGATACACCCCCTATCAGTCAGAAGTTCTTCCGGGTGGTTTCAGTTTTACATAAACAAATATGAACAACTACCCCATTATTCTCATTTCATCCAAAATCTAACTCTCAAACACTCAAAAACCTCAAAAAAATTGTAATTTCAAAAGTCATTCAAGTTGGTATACTCATTTGCACTTGTTTCAACTCACTCCAACTCTCAATTTCAACACATTCATCAACTCTAAAAGCTTCAAATTTGAGTATGTTCTTCAACCCTTTAATCTCTGCATAGTTTAAGTTGTATACATTATGTATAAATTGTGAAAAAAATTCTTATTTAGTGAAAAAAATTAGATTTTGGTGTTAGAATGATGTTGCTAGGTTGATGTTTTAACATTGAAAATCACAGGTTATTTTGGAGATGCATCTCCAAAAAAGACCTTGGTTTATTTTGTTTTTTTTCCATAGATTCTCTTGTTCATTCGCTTACCTTTGATTTAATTAACGATTAATTGTTTTTCTAGAATAATGGTAGATAACCCCCAACAAATTAAGATTTGGTAGGCCTAGTCAAATGATGGGTAAATTCGCAAGTGCACGGAAATATCAAAGATTGTTGAACCACGGAGACCAATGTCAATCCTGTAGTCTATCGTTACTTTGTAAAGCTAAGGCTAATGAATAATTGTATTTTGGGGGAAACTAAGAACTAAAACTAAAAATGGCTTTAGAAAATATAATAATAAAGACATCAGAATATGGTTTCCACGTTCTGAAGGACTTATAGAAAACGGGTACTAATTACGATTATAACTTAGTTCCGTAGAATATATTGACTTAAAGACTCCGCCTCACGCTCTCGCAGTATTAACTAAAGTCATACTTCCTAATCCCAAGATTTTGCTCTCGCTCTCTCGGTAACTAAATATATTTTGAAAGCCAATAATATCCTAAGCATCTAAAGCGCTCTTACGATATTTGGATTTATTGTCTAATTTCCACTATCTGGTTTGATCCCCACGCTCTCGCAGTGCCGGCTCTAACCTTAATTGATTTCTCACTCTCGTGACAAAATCGTGTTAAATAACCTCTCACTCTCGTGACAAAGCTATTTAAATTAGACTTGGAAATTAAAACCAAAACAGAATTCTAATCATAAATTCACACCTATTATTTTCTACTGAGTCTATCGGTAACAACGGTCCTCATACATCGGACTCAAGACTATTTAGCCGGACATGTTACTAATTAAAAACGCATAAATAATTATAGTTACGATAAAAGACGATATAACAATTAAATTTGACAAACAAAATAATAATAATAAATAATGCGATAATAAGATTAGCGATGATAATAATAATAAAGCGGTAAAATGAAGAACCTGTAGATGCAGAGAATGGAAACAGAGAAAACTTGAATTGAAATACGCCGACAAACTTGAATTTGATAGATAAATTGAACGATAGAAATAAATCATAAAACTAACTTGGTAATAGTCCCCCGATGTGGAGAACTATTACTTATACATTCTAAGAAAAAACTATGAACGAAAAGTGGTGGAAAAATGGACGAGAGAGGAAAAAGAGAGAGGGGCGTGAGTGCTTTGTCAAATGCCATTTATTTATATTCGTCTCTCAAAGCGCTTGTTGAGAAAATGTAGGAGGAAGTGACATTCCTTGCTTAACTAAGTAGGTGGAGAAAATATAGGAAAGTGAACTTAGTGGTTTGATTTAGGTGTTGAGAAAATGTAGGAGGAAGTGCTTCGTTTCTTGATGAATCGATGTGGAGAAAATATAGGAAGTAGTTCTTCTGAAGACTTGGGCTATTTTGGGTTATGGTCGTCATGGAGGGTGTGGCGACCGTTACAAGCTTGCTTGTAGAAAAGATCTCACCTTGTAATGTGTGGCGACCGTTATGGCTTGGCGTGAGAAAGATGTGACGACTGTCACACCTTGTAGGGCTAGTGAGAAGTCTTCATGGGTTGGGCTTTGCATGCTTGGTTCATTCCTTTTCTTCATGCATTCACCTCTTATTTTACTATCTCACACCATGCTTATTTATTTTACTCTTTTTGTGGATTTTAAGCTCGATTCTTCTCCATTTTTGCGACTTTCTTCATACATGCTTTATGAATAGTAAATACCTGAAAACATAGAAAATACCGACATAATACGAATATAAAGCAACATAATTAAGATAAAATAAAGATATAATCTATGTAAATCAAGCCAAATATGTGATACATTTTCGTGTTATCAAATACCCTCACACTTAAACCATTGTTTGTCCTTAAGCAATCAACCAACACGGTAAAAGAAAAATGATTAAGCATAGTTTTTGAAACAAAAGCATGACACAACTCCTAGTCATACGTGGCTGCTAGGCTAATGTGAGATCGATGGGTACTAAATGTCAACGTCAAGGATACCGTAATGACACGAAATCATGATACACAATCAAAAACTCCCACCCTATGCAAGCCAGTATGAATCATTCTATTATAACTCAACCTATTTCTTTTGCTTTATTTCACCCACTTTCATTCAAGCGCAATCACATTAAGCCATTTGTCCTTGCACGCGCATAGTAGGGTAGTCGGTTAGTGATTCTGGTCATTTAAGCACGGGGTTCTGGTACATAAGTTGGTGACCTTTCTATTTACCCAATTGCAAGCGGGGTATCGAACCGTAGTCCGCCTACCAAGTTTAGCACCGACATTGAACCAACTTACAACGGGTTGTTATAACATATATTTGTAGGTTCATAACCGTTAGATTAAGCGAGTGGTGAGGGTCACCTAACTTAATTAGCGCATTCCCTATTTTCATTTTATTAAGGCATGATATTTTTGAATACTTACGACCATTCACTTATATTCATCGGCTCTCTACGTAGTTTATGATTAAGACGGTGCCGACTGATAATATGAACTACTCGGGGTTAATTAAAAGCTCAAACTTAAGGTTTCGGCATAATAGGTACTCAAATTGGTTCACATACTTATGAGGTTTAGGGTGTCAAAACGGTGTTGATTTTGTCGAAGCTTTCCCAAGTGTCTCTAACACAGCCAAAAGTGACAACCTATATACTTTTAAAGTGTGTGCGCCATACATAAAAAATAATATTTTCGTTGAAGGTTAAAAATTTAAAATTTTGGGGAAATTCAATAAAAACCGAAAATCACGTAAATAGACTTGACAACACATGCAATTGCTCGACAAATGGTTAAAACAAATAAATTCCTCAAAACATCAAATAAACTAGAAAGCAATAAATCAAACTAAAAAAACGATAAATGAAAGCGGTAAAGTCCCTCCCCCATACTTAAACCAAACATTGTCCTCAATGTTTATATGAAAGGTGGAAAGAGGAAAAATATAACCTAGATGAACGACATTGCGTGCTACAACGACCAATTTTTGCTCTAATCCTTCCCTTGTTGATCATGTCTTTGTTGACCACTTCTACTCTGATGTCTTGTACTACGAGATATTTGAATTTGCTAAAACTTCTCTTTCTTGAAGCCATTCATCATATTGCTCATTTTCGAATGAAGTACAAAAGTGTGAAAAATACAGTGGTGTGTGCATGTGGAACATGACCATGCAAATGATGAGGAGAGGTGATTTGAGACGTGAGAAACATGTCTTCTCTTATCGTACTCATCAATGGTGTCACCACCAGCGGTAACATTCGTAGGAATGTGCGTGGGCACCGACTCATTTTGAGATGATCTTCTATAGATGCTTTGCCTAGATATGGCGAGGCGTGACAAGCGATCCATATCTTTATTTTCTGCAAGTTCAAACAATAAAAGGAAAATATTAAATTGAAAACTCGTGGGTTGCCTCCCACGCAGCAGCGTTTTGGTTAACGTAAATAGCTCGACAGCTCATGAGTGCAAGCACTCATGGTGGTTATCTCGAGAATGAATCCTCTATCGAACATTTAATAATCTTCGGTTTCCATGGCCACTTATCAAGCCATTTCACATATCCCTCACCTTTTCTTTTCTTTCTTTTGTGGGGTGGTTCATTCTTTTGAACTTGTGGTAGTGGTTCTAGATCTATCCTGGGTATCATCTTTTCAAGTTTACGCTTAGTTATTTCATCCATCATCTCGAATGTTAACCTTCCCTTCTTAATGCTAATGATTTCCCTAGTTTCACGGTCCTTAAATTTTCTCTTTTTATGCAGGACCTCAAACGAAGGTGCATTGGTGTGGATATTTTTCAATATCTCCACATGCTGATTGGATTGGGAATCTACCAAAGCTTCCACAAAACTTTGCGGGAAAGGAATCAGTGGGGTATAAGGAGGAGGAACAACAATATGTGCTTCCTTCTCTACCTCTTATACAACCTCCCTTTCAGATGATGTTGGTGGATTTTTCTCAATCTCTACTCTTTTCTCACAAAAACTCTCCTCAACCTCATTATTACTCTCTTCAACCTTATTATCACTCTCCTTAGGATTTTCAATTTAAATTTCACTACTGGTTGTTACAACATACACATTCTCCTTAGGGGAGGGTCCTAGAGGTGTTTGTGAAAGTATGGAGATTTGGGCTTCTAATGCCTCGTTGTGAGTCACTAGGGACTCAACCGTATTGTTTAGCTTCCTAAGAGTTTCATTGTTGTCGAGACTTTGTTTTCTTACCTCTTTATTGTGGATAGTTTGTGTCTCTACAAAGTACTTCATCGTAGATTCTAGCCTAGAGTGAGTTAACGTCGCATCGAAATCCTCCATTGATGTTTTGAGGTTGAAATATAGGATTCTTGCGGTTCCTCAAAGTGAGTTAGCGTCGCATTTTGTGTCTCCACAAAGCGCTCTACCTTTATTGTTTCTATTCTAGAGCGAGCTAGTGTCACAGTCATATCCTCCATTAATGCATTGATAGTGGAATTCTGGTATCCTTGCAACTCCTCAAAATAATGGGTGTGTTGATTATAGAGGAAATTTGGTTGAGGATAAGTTAGCGTCGCATTGTAATCATCCAATGATGTTTTGAGGTCAGATCTTTGGTATTTTTGTGACTCCTCAAAATGATTGAATTGATAGTTGTAGAGGTAATTTTGGTGAGAGTGAGTTGGTGACGCATGAAATTTCTCCAAAAGTATTTCGAGGTGTGATACGGTGAACTGACTTTGTAGGATTTTTGTATCCAAATGTGCGGATAGCAAGAGTCGCCATCGACTTTTATTTTTATCCAATTAAGGGAAGGTAAAAGTAACAGAAAAAGACCTCCGTTAGATTCTGAGTTCGGGAGAATGGTTATGAAAAGGGAAGGTATTAGCACCCCTTTCCATCCGCAGTTTATTCTACGGGCTCTTAGTTGCTCTTAGATAACTTTTTAAAATTTGCTTTCTGTGTGTTTGACAAAGATGTTTTGAAAAGGCATTTCGCTTTGACTTTGTAATGACTCATGTAGGAGTGTATACAAAGTGTTCGGAAATGTTTTGTTTTTGAAAGAGAATTTGAACTTTGAAAAAAAGTGTGTAGTGTGAAAAGCATTTGATAGAGCAAGCAACTAAGAGACTTATTTACCCACTCAGAATTGGTCGTTTTGTTGTACTTCTACATTCCTTTAGAATAGCGCTAGCCATACCATTAGTTAGTAGGTAGCTCCATTCGTTGGATGTAAGCGGGACATTCGAAGGGACATCGGATGGTCATAGAAGGCAACTTGTAGGAAGTATCCTAGCACATTCGAAGGACTATCATCATTTTCGTGGCGACAATCGAGGGTCAAGATCATGTGTTCGGAGGCGACGTCGTGGGTCTATGATCTTTGTATCGAAGGGACTATGATGATTTGTTTGGAAGGCAACGGTGCTAGAATACCTCTACGTTCGAGGGACATGACCATTTTGAATCGAAAGGCATCGAGAGAATTACCCTAAGGGTGCGTGTGTGAGAGAAGTGTGTCAAATTCGATATTTTATCTTGAAGATTAGTGTGAGCTATGTCCAATTATTATTATCTTGCCATACACGCCTAATTACTAGCAATTGATAAGGGTGCGGAAAGTAAAATGCGGAATGTAAAGTGCGGAAAGATAAACCTACGCTATTACATGGCTTTGGGCATACATAATTTAAACTTGCGGAAAATAAAAGCCTAATTTAAACTATTACATCCCATGAGCTTACATTATTGGAAAATAAAATGATAAAAAGCGTCCGAATCGGACAACCTGTGAAAGAATAAGAAATCGGGAAATATGACGAAATTGAAATAAGAGAAAATGTTAGAAAAAATGCAATTTTTAATATGAGAAAATTAATGCATGCTGGAAATAAGATAAATAAGTTAGAATATTTTTTTGGGATTTTTTAGAAAAGGTTTAATAATTAAAATGCAATTTATAATGATTTAAATGCAAAAATATGAATAAAAATAAATATGCATGCAAAATTATATTTTTAAATTTATTAAATTAAATAAAGGTTTTTATGAAAATAATGTAAAAAGAAAATATTGTTTTTGGTAATTTTTAAATGCAGAATAAAAATCATGAAAACAATTAAAATGAATGGAAAATATTAAAAATAAGAAAATATGGAAAATAATTAGAGTTTGTAAAGTGAAAAGGATATGTCGAACCGGAATCGAACTGGAGACATCCCTTTCAAACCTTAAAGCCAATACGCGACCTCGCCATGTGTGCAAGCGTGTTATGGAATGAAAACGTGAAGTGATGAGCAACACGCGTCGCCGTTTGGGAGAAGTCAAGGCCCAGTCAGCTGGTGGGGTCCTCGTTGGATGAGAGAGCGAATCAGAAGGCTCCATTGTGCCACGTTTGCCTCGGCGGTCAACAGTCGCCCGGCCGGAGCCCTAGCTCCGGTCGTCTTCTCCGGCGACGAGGATTTCGAAACCTGCAAAACACGAAATTTAAAAGAGAAAGAAGGACCTTGTCCCCCTAAATCGGACCTCCTGAATCCATTGATGGCATTAGTTTTGACTGAATCGGCCTATACAGGCGGTTCAAGCTCCTGATCCAAAAAACCTAACAATGGCATTATCGATTTTGGCGTTCAAGATCGATAACGATGGCCCAGATCGAACCTATGGAGTCTTATGAACATGTTAGAGGCATTAGAATCAATTAAAACACACGGATATTAAAAATGCAAAATCAAGAAAATTTGGAATATGTATGCATGTGTAGAACTCGAATCTGATGGTTTGATCCATAACGATAGTGTATTCTTACTCAAACTTACCCAGCACGATGGAATGGTGTTTGGGTGAAACCTTGGAAATTGAAATTCGAATTTCAAAGATTCTTGGAAAATTTGGCAAGAGTTTGGGTTCTTTTTAGGTTAGGGTTTCCGTCCTCAGGCTTGTGTGTATTGCTGGCAATTTATAGAAGAGATTGGAAGAGAAGAAACAAGGAAAAAAGATTGGAAATTGAATGTGCAAATATTTTCCAATAAATTCAAATCAAATTTTCTTTAAAACTTGATTTTTTCCTTCCATAAGCATGAGCCACGAATTTGGTAATGGTTGTGGGCTTTCTTGGACATTAAGAGAGATATAAATCCAGCTTATTTGAAAAAGAAACTTAATTTTCATATTTTACACAATTTATTTTTGAATTAAATGTTGTAAAATTCAAATATAAATCATGAAAATAGAAAATCACCAATGCCAAGCACTTATGGGTCAAGAATAACATCATGAACAAGTTTGGATCAAAAGATTATAGGCCCATTTGGAAAATTTTGCAATTTGACCAAAATGTCCTTTTGTGCAATTGTCCAAAATTGCCCAACTTCTGAATAGTGTATCTTGCTCAATTTTCCACATTTTTGAGTGTTCTTGGACTTTTTGGAAAGCTCTAAGATTCCTCTAACCAATGATTTTGGTCTCATCTCAATTGGAGTTACCATGCTCAATATATCTTCAAAACAAAAAGTTGACTTTTTGTTGACTTTGAAAATGACCTGTAATGTTTTGAGCTATACCTCTCAAATGAAGCATTTTTTGAACATTCTTGTGAGACATGAAGTTGTAGAGAATTGAATTTCCTTCAAAACAAGAGGTGGTGGAAAAATTTCTGAGAAAGCATGAGAAAGTTATGATCAGTCAAAGTTCAGTTGACTTTTCATCTAGAAACCCTAATTTAGAAAGTTTGACTTTTTGTCAAATCTTGAGTTTTCTTGATGAATCATGATCAACCCTTGATCAAATGATGAATGTAACTTCAAAATGAGGATGTTGACCAAAAATCAGAAGTTTTGACTGTATGTTGACCACAGTTGACTTTTTGTCCAATACACCCGATTTTCAACCATCTGAGCAATTGCCTGAGGAAACTTGACTTGTGAGGCTTGAAACTTGACATGGAGAATCTTTGAGGCATATGAGGAGGTATGAAGGCCATTGGAGGTGTTGGAGATCCATCTTGACTTGAGAGATACCAAACCCTAGTTTGGGTTGATTGTCTAGGAGAGAGTTTGTCTGATCAACTCTTGAGGAATCCTTGAGCATAGATGCATGAAATCTTTTGAGAAGATGGAGGGCAAATTTTGGGGTATGACACGAGGTCGGATTTATGGGGTTCTTGTGTTACTTCGAAATAATGAGAATGGGAGTTGTAGAAATAGATTGTTTGATACATAATTATAGAAATAAGAGTGCCTTAGTATATACGGTGTAATAACAGATTAACAATATTGACCGTTGGTCCCCGGTAACGGCGCCAAAAGCATGATGGGTAAATTCCGCAAGTGCACGGAAATATCAAAGTAATATAAAATATTTTCGAACCAAAGAGACCAGTGTCAACCTACTGTAGTCTATCGTTACTTTGTAAAGCTATGGCTAATGAATAATTGGATTTTGGGGGAAACTAATAACTAAAACTAAAAATGACTTTAGAAAATATAATAATAAAGAGAGATCGGAATATGGTTTCCACGTTCCTGAAGGACTTATAGAAAATGAGTACTAATTACGACTATAACTTAGTTCCGTAGAATATACTAACTTAAAGACTCCGCCTCACGCTCTCGCGGTATTAACTAAAGTCATACTTCCTAATCCCAAGATTTTTCTCTCGCTCTCCCGGTAACTAAGAAATATATTTTGGAAGCAAATAATATCCTAAGCGCATCTAAAGCGCTCTCGTTGTATTTAGATTTGTTGCCTAATTTCCACTATCCAGTTTGATTCCCATGCTTTCGCAGTGCCGATCCTAACCTTAATTGATTTCTCACTCTCGTGACAAAATCGTGTTAAATAACCTCTCACTCTCGTGACAAAGCTATTTAAATTAGACTTGGAAATTAAAACCAAAATAGCATTCTAATCATAAATTCGTACCTATTATTTTCTACCGAGTTAAAACTGATCCTCATACCTGGACTCAAGACTATTTAGCCGGACATGTTACTAATTAAAAATGCATAAATAATTATAGTTGATAAAAGACGACATAGAAATTAAATTTGACAAATAAAATAATAATAATAATAATAAATAATGTGATAATAAGATTAGAAATGATAATAATAATAATAATAATAATAAAGCGGTAAAGTGAAGAACCTGTAGTTGCAGAAAATGGAAACAAAGAAATCTTGAATTGAAATACGCCGACAAACTTGAATCTGATACATAAATTGAACGATAGAAATAAATCTTAAAACTAACTTGGTAATAGTCCCCCAATGTGGAGAACTATTACTTTTACATTCTAAGAAAAAACTATGAACGAAAAGTGGTGGAAAAATAGACGAGAGAGAAAAAAGAGAGAGAGGGGGCGTGAGTGCTTTGCCGTCAAATGTCATCTATTTATATTCGTCTCTCAAAACTGCTTGTTGAGAAAATGTAGGATGACGTGGCATTCCCTGCTTAACTAAGTAGGTGAAGAAAATATAGGAAAGTGAACTTAGTGGTTTGATTTAGGTGTTGAGGAAATGTAGGAGGAAGTGCTTCGTTCCTTGATGACTCAGTATGGAGAAAATATAGGAAGTAGTTGATGCTGAAGACTTGGACTCCTAGATATCCGTGGCATAATTTAATTTGGGCTATTTTGGGTTATGACAGTCGTCACGGAGGGTGTGGCGACCGTTACAAGCTTGATTGTAGATAAGATCGCGCCTTGTAATGTGTGGCGACTGCTATGGCTTGGCGTGAGAAGGATATGACGACTGTCACACCTTATAGGGCTAGTGAAAAGTCTTCATGGGCTGGGATTTGCATGCTTGGTTCATTCCTTTTATTCATGCATCACCTCTTATTTTACCATCACATCCCATGTTTATTTATTTTACTCTTTTTGTGGATTTTAAGCTCGATTCTTCTCCATTTCTGCGATTTTCTTCATACATGCCTTGTAAATAGTAAATACCTGAAAACATAGTTTTCCCGTCGGTTCGGGGCTTAATCCTGGACCAGTCGTCGGAGGCGGTCTTTCAGATAGTTTTCCCGTCGGCTCGGGGCTTAATCCTGGACACTTTTGCGGGTCTTTCGGATAGTTTTCCGTCGGCTCGGGGCTTAATCCGGACTGTTTGCGTCGAGTGTAGGAAAAACAATAGAAATTCGTTAGTTTATGCAAAGTATGATGCATGACATGTATATGAATGACATATGAATTATGACTTTATGAGAAATGTATGGATGATAGATGTTGTGATATTTCAAAACATATCCATCTTGAAGAAGATCAGGATATTTGAAGATTTCGACTCTGCTTAGGGGATTGTGTGGGTGAGAACCCGCTTTTGAAGGAAAAAGATATCCTGGATTTCTCGATGCACTATCGACCAAGTCTTGGACCTATATATTGTTGAGGAAGGAAGAGATTTGAGAAGCTCGTTGTCGGAGATCTCATAGACCTGAGGAGAGTGCGGGAGGCGATCTGTTGGGGACCTTGTATGTAGATCCTGCTGAGGAAATTGGCGCTCTCTTTGAGATTCAGTGTAGCTGGAGAGCATTTGATGGTTCTTTGAGACCGGGCTAGAAGAGTCAGGTCCGTTGTAATCTGGTGGGGAATAAAGGTGTATGTTTCCTCCGATGCACTATCGACCAAGTCTTGGGTGCGGATACATTCTTTGGGAGAAAGGGAGGATTGAGAAATATCCATTGGGGATGAAGTATTCTTGCTTGGAGGCTGATAACGTTGCTCGGTTGAGTGAAATTGCTGCTCGTGGATTCCCTCATCCCCGCCCAGGGAAGGTGTGTTGTGGTGACACCTTTATGCTCATGGGGAACTATTTGTTGACTTTCGTCGTCATCGATTCACGGAACACATAGTAAGTACTTTTGAATGTTCACTTTTCGTATGTTTGTGATTAGATTCTTATTGTCAAATCGTATAGTCATTCAAAGCAAGCGTTGGACTTATTGCAAACGACAAACAATGGAAATTGTAAAGAGAAAAGAATTTATTTGATTTGAAAGGTGGCGTATGGCCGTGGTTTGTACACAAGAAGGTAAAAGCTATGCGGAAACAATCTCGTTAAGTTCCACTATGCTAGTACTCATATATTTCAACTATCTCATCTCCTTCTGTCGTTAGAAAGTGAGTAGGTGATCTTAGCCATTTGAATCTTGAATCTTGATAGTAGTGCAGGCGGATGATCTGGAAGAGACATAGTCATCGCTTAAATCCTAACTTTTGCCTAGACCGCCCTTCGGGTTTTAGGTCTACAGGATACCCTTTTTGCCCAAGCCTTTTAGGGTTTCGACTTGCGGTGTACATCTTTTGCATATATCCTTAATTTTTGCCCGAACCTTTTTGGTTAGCGGATACTCATATTTTTGCCTAGGTTAAATCGACCTAGCGGGTCTCTTTATCGTAGTATTTTTGACTATGTCTGCGTTCACGGGGTGTGGAAGTCTTCACCATCCATGGTGCTAAGTATCATAGCTCCGCGGAAAATACATCTTGACTACAAACGGTCCCTCATAAGTGGGAGTCCATTTGCCAGGGATCACCTTGTGGAAGAATGATCGCTTGACTCTTTGGATCACCGACTTGGTAGACTTGGTGCTTGACCTTCTTGTTAAATGCTCGATCATTCGTTTCGATAAATCTGTCCATGGCGGATGGGCAGTCGTTCTCATCGATCAAGTTAATCTGGTCAAGGCAGAACCCAATCGTCTTAGCCTAACTCTGCCTCTTGGAGGACTCGGTTGAGGTATCGAACCTCGATGGGTAAGGCGGCTTCCATACCGTAAACAAGAGAGGGGTTGCCCTGTTGATGTTCGTCTTTGTGGTCGATAACCATGAAGAGCAAATGGTAACATCTCATGCCAATCCTTGTAAGTCACAGTCATCTTCTGTATAATCTTCTTAATGTTCTTGTTGGCGGCTTCCACTGCGCCATTCATCTTAGGCCGGTAAGGAGATGAAGTGTGATGCTTGATCTTGAACTGCGTGCGAGTTCGGTGATCATCTTGTTGTTGAGATTGGGCGTTATACGTGATAATCCTTTCAGGAGTGCCATACCGACAGATAAGATTATGCTTGATGAATCGAGCCACAATATTCTTGGTAACAGATGCATACGAGGCTGCTTCTACCCACTTGGTAAAGTAATCGATTGCCACAAGGATGAAACGATGTCCATTGGAAGCTGTGGGCTTGATTTCTCCGATCATGTCAATGCCCCACATTGCAAAAGGCCACGGAGAAGTTAAAACATTGAGAATCTTTGAGAGTACGTGTACTTTGTCGGCATAAATCGACATTTGTGACAAGATCGGCGTAAGCGGTGACAATCGACTTCCATGGTGGACCAATAGTAACTGTTCTCAAAATCTTCTTAGCCATTGTGTGTCCCTTTGGAGTGGGTACCAAATTAGCCGTGTAACTCTTCCATGATCGCATTCTTTGTTTTACGGTCTACAGTGGATGCACAAATCGTGGTTGTGCTTGTATAAGATGCCGTTCTTGAGAAAGAATTTGGAAGCAAATCTTCTCATGAACTCCTTATCATTAACGGATGCCCTGCGGATATTCCACGAGTCTCAAGGTACCTCTTCCGTCATAGTACCAAGGTCTCTTTCTGCGTCAAGCTCATAACAATCTGTTGGTTCGTCGAACTTCTCAATGATGATCAGGGAGCCTCGTTGTCCCATCGACCTTGAACATAGGCGACATAGTAGCCATCATGCGCCAAGATTCTCTTCTCGTGGAATATGATCAAAAGTAATCTCTTGAGTAGGGACCAAACTTACAACATGCTCGTCTGAGAATGAGATTCGGATGCTTAGTATCCACTCGCCTCTTATCGGTGATCACCAAAGTGAGTCTCCATACACTTGCAAGAACTTGATTCTTAAGTCAATAGCGCTTTGATACCCATGATGCTGCCTTCATATTCGGCCATGTTGTTGGTGCAATTGAAACATAATCTGGCGGTGAAAGGCGTGTGTCCGCTGTAGGGGATATAATGATGGCGCCAATGCCATTGCCAAGTCGTTTGAGGCTCCATCGAAGACCATAGTCCATCGGGATCCTTGTTCGGGTCCTTCGTGCGGGCCTGGTTCTTATAATCTGTAACTAGTAAAACATCTTGATGGAAATTCGACTGCATGGTGATAGTCATCTACGACTTGATGAGCCAAATGATCGCTACTACACTCCCTTTGATCGCTTTAGAAGTGTCTTGGATGTCATATTCGGTCGGGATCATTTGCCATCTTGCAATTCTTCGGAGAGCTGGTTTCTCAAATATGTATTTTATCGGATCCATCTTGAAATCAACAAGGTAGTGTGAGTCAACATATCTTGTCTTAGGCAATGACCCAAGCCAAAGCGTTGCAAGTTTTCTCGGTGAGTATCTTGTTTCACAGTCGGTAAACTTTTTGCTAAGGTAGTATATTGCATGCTCTTTTCGACCAGACTCGTCATGTTGCCCCACACACACCCCATTGAGTTCTCTAACACTGTCAAGTACATGATAAGAGGTCTTCCTTGGCGACGGCATCGGGATAGGAGGATTTTGTAGGTATTCCTTGATTTTGTCAAAGCGATCGGCAATCGTCGTTCCATTCCACTACTTGATCTTTCTTAAGTAACTTGAAGATTGGCTCACAAGTAGCAGTTAGGTGTGCAATGAATCTGGCAATGTAGTTCAATCGGCCCAAGAAACCTCTGACTTCCTTCTCGGTGCGGGGAGCTGGCATTTCTTGAATAGCTTTAACCTTGGCGGGATCAACTTCAATACCTTTACCACTGACAACAAACCCTAGGGTTTTCGGATCGACTCAAAGGTGCACTTGTTAGGATTCATCTCAATCTGTACTTCTTCAACATCAAGCAGTTTGCGGATGATCAAGATGTTCTTCTTCAGTTTGTGATCGAGCTATCATGTCGTCGACGTAGACCTCTATCTCGTGATGAATCATGTCATGAAACAATGTCACCATAGCACGCTGATAAGTGGCACCCGCGTTCTTTAGTCCAAACGACATAACCTTGTAGCAGAAAGTGCCCCACTGTGTAACAAAAGTAGTCTTCTCCATGTCTTGAGGCCATTTTGATCTGATTGTGGAGAAACCATCCATGAAGGAAAAACCTTATCTTTGCGGTGTTATCAATCGAACATCAATGTGAGGAAGTGGAAATCGTCTTTCGGACTCGCTTTGTTGGATCTACGTAATCCACACACATTCGTACCTTACCATCCTTCTTAGGTACGGGTACCACATTGCAACCACTGAGGGATAAGGAAACTAGAAACCGGTGTTGAGCTTCATAACCGGCTTTGATTTTCTCGACATCTCGGGACGCATCTGAACCTACATTTCAACGGGAGAAAACCTTCTTTTGTCGGCAATCGGTGCACCACAATATCAATGTCAAACCAGGCATGTCTTCGTATGACCAAGCAAAAACCTCAATATAGTCTCGTAGCATCTGAACCAACCTTTCTTTATCTGTTCTCAAGACCGCTCCTATCTTGATCTCTTTTACATCTTCGTCGGTTACCCAAATTCACAACCTCAACTTGCTCTTCGTGTGGTGTATAACTCGCTCTTCTTCTTGTTGATCTGGCATTCTCCTGCACTTCACAATCTTCCTCACTTTCGTCTTCGGCTTGGTAGATCGGATTATCGAAGTCATATTTAGCACTAGCATAGCTGTTATTAACGAGATTCGGAGTGATTCTGCAGTGTATCACGTGGGTGTGTGTAAGAACACATAGCTTTTTGAAGGGGTGATAAAGTAAAGAAAGAAAACAAACAATTGAATGCAAAGTCCAACGATTTATTGAATGAAAATACATGACGACAGATAACCCTCAAAGCGAGCCATGATGCCGGGCAAGGCACTGACTTTCAAAGTTTATTGTTCAAAACGTAAAGAATACGAAAAGCAAAACAAAACAAAAGCAATTACTCACGGCTAAAGGAGATTGGTATAGCGTCTTGTCTTCCAATTCTTAGCCCACGATGCAGGTGGGAAGATCCACTTGCGATGTCGAAGCGTTGTCGTCGTCTTCTAGCATGGATTCCACTCTGACCGATGCGGAAAGGAAGTTGGCCGGCACGTTCGCGGCGTATCATCTTCCGACCCTTGATGGTGAAGCCTAAACCAGTCTTGTCGGATTTGAAGGGAAGATCAGGGAGTTGACCCCAAACAGTGCTACCTCCTTGTTCAACAGCAGCTTGAGCGTCTTTCAGCGAGGCCATCCTAGGCGGAACTTGTGCAACTTTGGGAGAGTCAACAGGCACGTCTCTGGGTATTGTTTCAAAAGCTTGACAGGGAGTCTCGAAGAATTCACCCTCCATCTCGAGATAGCGGAATGATGTAGATGGTGACCATATACTCTTCTTCACCACATCTGTGACAACCTTCCCTTTCACGGGTATTTGATTTACGATGTAAGGTAGAGGTAACGCCTGCCCCATGTATCAAGGCGTCCAAGTAGGCAAGAGTAAGCGGGGCGAATGTCCATGACAAAGAAAGTAGAGTCAAAGTCGGGAACCGACTTTGGGCAGTGATGAGCTCTCAAGCACCGTTCGTTTAGAACCATCAAAAGCTCTCACGATAATGTCAGGTCTCGAACCAACCCTTGACATCAAGCGATCAAAGGTCTTGGAAGGATATTGAGGGGAACGGTATCCACCAAAACATGAGACAGGGTAACGCCCTTGCATTCAACAGAGATGTGCAAGGCCTTGTTGTGTTTCTTTCCGGAAGGAGTCAAATCAGCATCAGAGAAGCCTAGGCCGTTGTTGGCAGTCAGGCTAGCAATACAAACTTCAAACTGATCAGTGGTAGTGTCTTGCGGTACATGAGCATTCTTCAGAAACTTCACCAAGGCATTAGCATGAGCCTCGGAGCACAAGAGCAGAGCAAGCATGGAGATCTTGGACGGAGTCTGTCCTAACTGTTCCACAACATTATAATCACTCTTCTTGATGATCTTCAGAATTTCCTCCATTTCTTGTTTGGAGGTGTCTTCAGCAACTTCCTTTGGTACTTGAGTCTGAGCAGGATGAGTCACTGGTTCTTTCCCTCTAGCTGGGGATATTGATTGAGTAGGCGGAATCAGTGGAGTCATGATGTCTTTTGGAGGAGAGATCTCGGAGAGAATACCCTTCGGTTCTGGTCACCTTCTTGGATCCGGTGATGTTGTCAATGTTAGGGATGGTAGCTTCAAGTAAGATCTTCATGGTCGGAGGATCTTGCTTGGCCATGATAGTAAACCTCGGATCCATAATTCAAGGGATAGCCTTGTCGGAGGAATATGGGCCTGGTCTTGGAGCGTGATAATGAGGGTGCCACCTAGGTATAGGATCGTGGAGGAAATCCTTATTGTGTTAACATCGGCATAGTCTTGAAAATCGTCACCCCATCCGGTCGCCTTAACATCTTCAATAGGAATCTTGTAACTATCGAGGGACGATGTACTTCACCATGTAATCATATTTTCCACTTGGCTGCCCCAGGTATCCCACCACGGATAGTGCAGTTTCGTTCATTGTCGATCTTCAACTTAGACATTTCTTCACACGCTTACGCACGGTGGCTTGAAATAGTATCTCACGGTTATCCATCATGCCTTGAACCGTCTTCTCCAAGCACAACCATCAGGTGCGGATGGGCTGCGACAATTCTCTGGACATCTGGATTGACACGCTTGTAACAAATTCTTCTTGATCATCGGAGGAATGGTCAAGTCATCTATGTTGAAAACATAAGTGTCGTCCTGTGACATTGGAACTCTTGTCATGGTTAGGCATAGGGCGTTGATCACATTCGAGTCTCAAGGAGAGGTCAAACTCAATCTGCAGCAATCATATCTTGAATCTTGTTCTTGAGCCAACAATTGTTAGTGTATACAGGGCTGTTGGAATGGTAAGCACACTTAGCATTAGGATTGTATTTCGGAGAGGAAGTGTTGACATTAGGAGGATCCCTCAAGGTAATCAATTCGCTTTCAACATGTGTTGCAAGGCTTGCGACAATGGCATGTTGATCTTAAATAAAGCATCTTAGTGGCGTTACGGTTTGCGCGTTGTCTCGTTGAGGTTGTCTTGATGTAGGATTGGAATCTGCTGCCCCCAGATTGAGCACGGTCGGTCTTGGCTCGGCTTTTACGACCATACAGCATTAGCTTCTTTCTTAGCACCAAAGATCTCTTGCGGCATTTGAAGATGACTCTACATGGATCTTCCCTCTTGATACCGGCTTCATCGCTACTTTGTCAATATCATCGGTGAATCGGATGAAGAATTTCAATCGGATGATTGAAGAAGGACTGTCGGTGTTCCCATAAACATATCAACCAACTCCCTATTGGACAAGGGTGGTTGAACTCCTGCACTAGATCTCTCCAACGAGCATACTCCTTGAACTTCTCGTCGCGACCCATAGACATGCTTTGTAGTTGCATGCGGTGGGTGTCAATTCAACATTGTACTCATCTTATGCAGAAAGCATCAGCCAAATCACTCCAAATACGGATCGGTCATTCTCTGGTGATAGTACCATTCCAAGCTGGGTTCGGACAAACTTTCTTGAAAATAGTGCATCCACACTTTCATCATCGATGTGGGGATTGATCTTACGGACATAGGACTTCAAATGCGACTTAGGGCAAGACATGCCATCATACTTAGCAAAAGTAGGAACCTTGAATTGGGAGGAATCACAACACCGGAACAAGACTCAAATCATCAAAGTTCAGTCAGGATATTTTCAAGTTTTCCACACATTGACGGTCTTCAGTTGCTTGTACTTGTCATCTTCATCAGTGTTGGCTATAGTCGGTGATCCTCTCCTCCTTTCTTTGGCTCACCTTCATCACCCTTGGTACTCCTCGGTATGGACACTTCCTTGAGAGAGGCTCAATCTGGTGACCACCTTAGGACCCCTTTGAAGCGTCTACCCATGTTGAGGAGACCAACAACCTTCTTCTTCTTGTTGATGAGCTTCTTCAAATCTTCTTGGCCTTGGACCAAGTTGGTGAACATCTCTGGCCGAGCATTCGAGCTTGAGATCTTTGTGATCTGTTCAAGAGCCATTTGCTAAAATAAATAGCGAGCAAATGAGAAAACCAATCTCAATGTACAGTGATGCAATGTTATGCTATGATATGCAATGTTTATGCGAATGCAATGCAATGTTTTCAAGGACCTAAGAGATTTAAATTTGTTAAACAAGCAATGAGCAGACATTTATTAGTACTTTTCATTATTCTTTTCTTTTTAAGTACAAGAGATAGTTCAAAGCGATAAAAGAAAACATAAACATCCTAAAGCTCTAAGTCTCCCATGGCGCTTCCTCTTGGTGCCGGCGGCGTTGATGTTTCGTTCCTCGTGAAGTAGCTTGGTCAACTCTAACACTTTCTTCTCGCTTGCATAGCATTGAGCTTGGTATCCTTTCTTCTTTAAAATGAATCAGGATCTCTTCAAGTCTTCAAAATCGGTAGGCATGTCGGGATGGAGAGCGACATAGGGTACATCACCTATAGCAGTTCCATAATTCTTGGTAAAGCAGTGAATGGCATCATGAGGTTTTGAGCTCGAGCTACACCCATTTGAGTAAGGTTCCCAAGGAATGGAGTTACGGTGCCCCAAAGTCTTGGTATCGATCTTCTTTACCATGCCCCAAGCATGTATAAACCTTAAATCGGTAATGCGGAGATCATGATTGTAGTCGAACACAATATCTTGGAGAAGCATATCATGTGGACCATCTTTTGAAACAAACCATGACGTAGAGCTAAAGAAGGGTTGTAAGTAATACCTCCCTTATACCAAGTAGTGGTACATTAGAATTCTCCTGGCCTCAATGAAGTGAAGTCCTTTTGAGAGAAAAGACTCCAGCGGATATCGGATGAGAGAGTGACATTAGCCTTTGAGACCATCTCAACCTTTGTTCGTTCTTCAAAGCTGATGGAGGAAGGTGCGAAATAAACCACCTTGAAAGTAGCGGTATACAACACATGAGAGTTCCTTGTTTCTTAGTAGTGCAGTGTGGAAGAATGTAGGATATCTCCAGTAAAGGTAGGCGCGAGTTGGGTAAGAAACAACTTGATGGCATTGACATCTATGAATTGATCCGAGTTAGGAAACAAAACCAAACCATAAATTAGCAAGGCAACAATGTTCTCAAATGCATGGAAACTCATAACTTTGAGAATTCTCGGGCTTTCTTAATTAGGAACTTGGAAAGTAAACCCTTAACTCCACTTCTAGTTTCCCAATTGGCTTCAATACGAGCGCTTAAGATGTAAAAGCGATGCAATGTCTTGTACTTAGAACCTTTTCTAGACCGGTGAATGGCATTTGGTCAAATAGGTACCCCAGTAACAGAGAACTCTTCAGGTAGGAACCAAGATAATCAGAATGTAAAGCAATGGTGTTTCGGATCAAAAAGCTGAATAGGACATGCATCATATCTTCTTCAAAACGGAGATAACCAAATCAAGTAGATAACCATGTCTTTTGATGAAGCTGAGCATGGTGGGAATTTACGAAACCAATTCTTTGAGTTGAGAAGGATACCCATGAAGTTGATTCGGATAGTCTTTCTAGAAGCCATAATCCCTACAAAAGCAGAGCAAAGATAAATCCTAGGTCCTTGAAATAGTTAGAAATGATATGCAATGCGAATGATGTCATGATGTCATGTTTAGCACACTGAACAATTCACACAATGAGCCTAGGTTTAAGGCTTGCATGAGGTATAGGTGATTACCCACCAAAAGTTTGAGTTGGTTCATCTGTCCTATAATAGTAACGGGTTCTAGGAATCTCATATCACAGATCTTTCTGTGGCGCTTATTTCAATCGACGGCCAAGTGGTCGATCGAAAATGTCCCAAAGTCTAATCTCATGAGCGTAGCATCGAGTATCAACCAACCTCGGTCTACACAAAGCCATCTCACTACCTTCTAATGGCCAAGATGGATCAATTAAGGTTCTAAAAGTTTAGTTAGCTTGAGTGACACCATGAAGCCAAATACTTTCTTCAACTTGGGAATGAAGAGTATCGGGACAACCAAAGTGTCACGCTAACGTAGCCATCATGTTGACCGCGTAGTTATCGTCTAGCGGTCGCGATGATCTAATGCCACTTACCTAAAGAAACCGGATCCGGTGTAGGATCCCAACAATATAATACCCAAGCAACCCTTAAAGATAAAGCATACAATTCAAATAAAAAGCAATAAAGTTATCTAGAAATCCCTAAGGCAATTCTCTCTTTGGGTGTTTCCCAGTAGTCGCCGATTAATACGGTGAAGCCGACTTTGTAGGATTTTGTATCCAAATGTGCGGATAGCAAAAGTCGCCACCGACTTTTATTTTATCAATTAAGAAGGTAAAATATGAAAAAAAGACCTTCGTTAGATTACGAGTTCGGAGAATGGTTATGAAAAGGAAGGTATTAGCACCCTTTCCATCCGTAGTTATTCTCGGGCTCTTAGCTCTTAGATCACTTTTTAAATTTGCTTTACGTGTTTGACAAAGATGTTTTGAAAAGGCATTTCGCTTTGACTTTGTAATGACTCATGTAGGAGTGTATACAAAGTGTTGGAAATGTTTGTTTTGAAAAATTTGAACTTTGAAAAAAGTGTGTGTGTGAAAAGCATTTGATAGAGCAAGCAACTAAAGACTTATTTACCCACTCGGAATTGGTCGTTTTGTTGTACTTCATTCCTTTAGAATAGCGCTAGCCATACCATTAGTTAGTAGGTAGCTCCATTCGTTGGATGTAAGCGGGACATTCGAAGGGACATCGGATGGTCATAGAAGGCAACTTGGAAGTATCTAGCACATTCGAAGGGACTATCATCATTTTCGTAGGCGACAATCGAGGTCAAGATCATGTATTCGGGCGGCATCGTGGGTCTATGATCTTTGTATCGAAGGACTATGATGATTTGTTTGGAAGGCAACGGTGCTAGAATACCTCTACGTTCGAGGACATGACCATTTTGAATCGAAGGCATCGAGAGAGAATTACCCTAAAGGTGCGTGTGTGAGAAAGTGTGTCAAATTCAGATATTTTATCTTGAAGATTAGTGTGAGCTATGTCAATTATTATTATCTTGCCATACCGCCTAATTACTAGCAATTGATAAGTGCGGAAAGTAAAATCACGGAATGTAAAGTGCGGAAAGATAAACCTCGCTATTACATGGCTTTGGGGCAGATACATAATTTAAACTTCGGAAAATAAAAGCCTAATTTAAACTATTACATCCCATGAGCGATTACATTATTGGAAAATAAAATGATAAAAGAAAACGTCCAGAATCAGACAACACTGAAAAGAATAAGAAAGGGAAATATGAAGAAATTGAAATAAGAAAATGTTAGAAAAATGCAATTTTTAATATGAGAAAATTAATGCATCTGGAAATAAGATAAATAAGTTAGAATATTTTTTGGGATTTTTAGAAAAGGTTTAATAATTAAAATGCAATTTATAATGATTTAAATGCAAAAATATGAATAAAAATAAATATGCATGCAAAATTATATTTTAAATTTATTAAATTAAATAAAGGTTTTATGAAAATAATGTAAAAAGAAAATATTGTTTTTGGTAATTTTAAATGCGAATAAAATCATGAAAACAATTAAAATGAATGGAAAATATTAAAAATAAGAAAATATGGAAAATAATTAGAGTTTGTAAAGTGAAAAGGTTATCGAACCAGGAATCGAACTGGAACATCCCTTTCAAACCAAAAGCAATCTGCCAACAGCTACGCCATGTGTGCAAGCGTGTTATGGAATAAGCGTGAAGTGATGAGCAACCATCGTTTGGGAGAAGTCAAGGCCCAGTCATTTGGTGGGGTCTCGTTGGATGAGAGCGAATCGAAGGCTCCATTGTGCCCGTTTGCCTCGAGCAGATCAACAAGTCGTGAAGCCAGGGCCCAGCTCGGTCGTCTTCTCCGTGACGAGGATTGAAACACAAAACACGAAATTTAAAGAGAAAGAAGGACCTTGTCCCCTAAATCGGACCTCCTGAATCCATTGATGGCATAGTTTTGACTGAATCGGCCTACTACAGGCGGTTCGAAACTCTGATCCAAAAAACCTAACAATGGCATTATCGATTTTGCGTTCAAGATCGATGATGGCGGATCGAACCTATGGAGTCTTATGAACATGTTAGAGGCATTAGAATCAATTAAAACACACGGATATTAAACAAAATCAAGAAAATTTGGAATATGTATGCATGTGTATGAACCGAATCGGATGGTTTGATCCATAACGATAGTGTATTCTTACTCAAACTTACCCTGAAACACGATGGAATGGTGTTTGGAGGTGAAACCTCACAAAATTGAAATTCAAATTCAAAGATTCTTGGAAAATTTGGCAAGAGTTTGGGTTCTTTTTAGGTTAGGGTTTCCGTCCTCGAGGCTTGTGTTCTTGCAGCAATTTATAGAAGAGATTGGAAGAGAAAAACAAGGAAAAAGATTGGAAATTGAATGTGCAAATATTTTCAATAAATTCAAATCAAATTTTCTTTAAAACTTGATTTTTTCCTTCCATAAGCATGAGCCACGAATTTGGTAATGGTTGTGGGCTTTCTTGGACATTAAGAGAGATATAAATCCAGCTTATTTGAAAAAGAAACTTAATTTTCATATTTTACACAATTTATTTTGAATTAAATGTTGTAAAATTCAAATATAAATCATGAAAATAGAAAATCACCAATGCCAACTTATGGGTCAAGAATAACATCATGAACAAGTTTGGATCAAAAGATTATAGGCCCATTTGGAAAATTTTGCAATTTGACCAAAATGTCCTTTTGTGCAATTCAAAATTGCCCAACAAATAGTGTATCTTGCTCAATTTTCCACATTTTGAGTGTTCTTGGACTTTTTGAAAGCTCTAAGATTCCTCTAACCAATGATTTTGGTCTCATCTCAATTGGAGTTACCATGCTCAATATATCTTCAAAACAAAAGTTGACTTTTGTTGACTTTGAAAATGACTGTAATGTTTTGAGCTATACCTCTCAAATGAAGCATTTTTGAACATTCTTGTGAGACATGAAGTTGTAGAATTGAATTTCCTTCAAAACAAAATTGGTGGAAAAATTTAGAAAGCATGAGAAAGTTATGATCAGTCAAAGTTCATTGACTTTTCATCTAGAAACCCTAATTTAGAAAGTTTGACTTTTGTCAAATCTTGAGTTTTCTTGATGAATCATGATCAACCCTTGATCAAATGATGAATGTAACTTCAAAATGAGGATGTTGACCAAAAATCAGAAGTTTTGTTGTATGTTGACCACAGTTGACTTTTGTCCAATACAGATTTTCAACCATCGAGCAATTGCTTGAGAAACTTGACTTGTGGGCTTGAAACTTGACATGGAGAATCTTTGAGGCATATGAGGAGGTATGAAGGCCATTAGGTGTTGGAGATCCATCTTGACTTGAGAGATACAAACCCTAGTTTGGGTTGATTGTCTAGGAGAGGTTGTACGATCAACTCTTGAGGAATCCTTGAGCATAGATGCATGAAATCTTTTGAGAAGATGGAGGGAAAATTTTGAGGTATGACACGAGGTCGGTTTATGGGGTTCTTGTGTTACTTCGAAATAATGAGAATGGGAGTTGTAGAAATAGATTGTTTGATACATAATTATAGAAATAAGAGTGCTTAGTATATCACGATTGTAATATGATTAACAATATTGACCGTTGGTCCCCATATGGCGTAAAAGCATGATGGGTAAATTCGCAAGTGCGGAAATATCAAAGTAATATAAAATATTTTGACCAAAGAGACCAGTGTCAACCTGTAGTCTATCGTTACTTTGTAAAGCTATGGCTAATGAATAATTGGATTTTGGAAACTAATAACTAAAACTAAAAATGACTTTAGAAAATATAATAATAAAGAGAGATGAATATGGTTTCCACGTTCACAGGACTTATAGAAAATGAGTACTAATTCGACTATAACTTAGTTCCGTAGAATATACTAACTTAAAGACTCACCTCCGCTCTCATGATATTAACTAAAGTCATACTTCCTAATCCCAAGATTTTTTCTCTCGCTCTCCGGTAACAAGAAATATATTTTGGAAGCAAATAATATCTAAGCGCATCTAAAGCGCTCTCGTTTATTAGATTTGTTGCCTAATTTCCACTATCCAGTTTGATTCCCATGCTTTCTGATGCGATCCTAACCTTAATGATTTCTCACTCTCGTGACAAAATCGTGTTAAATAACCTCTCACTCTCGTGACAAAGCTATTTAAATTAGACTTGGAAATTAAAACCAAAATAGCATTCTAATCATAAATTCGTACCTATTATTTTCTACCGAGTTACGTCGGTAACAACGGTCCTCATACTTTGGACTCAAGACTATTTAGCGGACATGTTACTAATTAAAATGCATAAATAATTATAGTTGATAAAAGGCGACATAGAAATTAAATTTGACAAATAAAATAATAATAATAATAATAAATAATGTGATAATAAGATTAGAAATGATAAATAATAATAATAATAATAATAAAGCGGTAAAGTGAAGAACACATGATTTGAAAAAAATGGAAACAAAAATCTTGTGTTTGGTTTGTTTAAAGTCCTCATCCGTTCATAGGGGCGTTTTCATTATATTTACAATTGTGCTTGCATAGGTCAGAAATGGTTAGGACACCGACATTGCACCACCAAGCAAAGTCCGCTTTTTATATTTCCGCTATCGAGTCATTGATATGGGCAAGTGGAAAGGGTCATTGATCGTCCCCAGGTTCTAGTGCATGTCTTGTATGGTGCCGCAGCGAATCATGTTACTATTCCTATCTAGTCGATTACTAAAGTGGCCAGAGTTTCCTATTCGACTCTCCACTCATTTACTGGGTTCGCATTTACTACAGAACTCGCATCATTTGCTCCATAGGCTATGCACGCAATTTTTGACATATATTTGCATATTGCATTGCTTTTGTTCTTTTGAGCTTGATTGCTTCATCTCCTTGCGCTTGGTTCTTCAACCAAGCGAATATAGGATAGCACCCTAGGGCGCTCGGTTAGGATAGATCTCGAGCCTAAACATTAGGATTCATAACCTTTCCATGTTGACATAGGTAGAGATTCTCTTACATCCTCAACCATAGGTCCAATATTTGCATGATGATATTAGGGTTAGTACTAGCTAGTCCCCCTTTTGTTTTGCTAGTTCTTTTTGCATCCTTGCATGTAATTAAAACTAAAACTTGCTTTCTTTTTTCTTTTGAAAACAAAACACTTAATAATGGTTTGAACTCCTTTCTCAAGGTAAAAGCAACACACCGAGACAAACTCTTTTCGCCTACAGTATGATTTCTTTGTGTTTAAAACCTTTTTCACAAGTAAAAAAACACAAAATCCACCAAAACAAGTGAGTCGAACTACGACGCTCTGACTTTCCCATTGCACGCGGGAATACGTAAGCATCTTGTCATAGGGCTCGGTCGAGCACAACTTGTGAATACTTTCTTCTTTCCACTGTGGTTTCTTTATGTTCCTTTTCTTTTATGCATTGTAGCTTTTGAGCATAGATAGATATAACAAACCATTTAGCTAGAAAATAGAGGTGGATACCATGAAGTACTACAGTGTGGGGTTCTAATCCCTTCCCCTCACGTAACTAACTCCTTACCTAGATTCTCTCGATTTCTCGGTCGAAGACCCAAATTCTCCTTCAAGTTTACTCGATGTTTTCCTTTCTTCGTCGTGAGATAAAAGACGTTAGATGGCGACTCCATTGATACACCCCCTATCAGTCAGAAGTTCTTCCGGGTGGTTTCAGTTTTACATAAACAAATATGAACAACTACCCCATTATTCTCATTTCATCCAAAATCTAACTCTCAAACACTCAAAAACCTCAAAAAAATTGTAATTTCAAAAGTCATTCAAGTTGGTATACTCATTTGCACTTGTTTCAACTCACTCCAACTCTCAATTTCAACACATTCATCAACTCTAAAAGCTTCAAATTTGAGTATGTTCTTCAACCCTTTAATCTCTGCATAGTTTAAGTTGTATACATTATGTATAAATTGTGAAAAAAATTCTTATTTAGTGAAAAAAATTAGATTTTGGTGTTAGAATGATGTTGCTAGGTTGATGTTTTAACATTGAAAATCACAGGTTATTTTGGAGATGCATCTCCAAAAAAGACCTGGGTTTATTTTGTTTTTTTTCCATAGATTCTCTTGTTCATTCGCTTACCTTTGATTTAATTAACGATTAATTGTTTTCTAGAATAATGGTGATAACCCCAACAAATTAAGATTTGGTAGGCCTAGTCAAATGATGGGTAAATTCCGATGCAAGTGCACGGAAATATCAAAGATTGTTGAACCACGGAGACCAATGTCAATCCTGTAGTCTATCGTTACTTTGTAAAGCTAAGGCTAATGAATAATTGTATTTTGGGGGAAACTAAGAACTAAAACTAAAAATGGCTTTAGAAAATATAATAATAAAGACATACCGGAATATGGTTTCCACGTTCTGAAGGACTTATAGAGCGGGTACTAATTACGATTATAACTTAGTTCCGTAGAATATATTGACTTAAAGACTCCGCCTCACGCTCTCGCAATATTAACTAAAGTCATACTTCCTAATCCCAAGATTTTGCTCTCGCTCTCTCGGTAACTAAGAAATATATTTTGAAAGCCAATAATATCCTAAACGCATCTAAAGCGCTCTTGCAGTATTTGGATTTATTGTCTAATTTCCACTATCTGGTTTGATCCCCACGCTCTCGCAGTGCCGGCTCTAACCTTAATTGATTTCTCACTCTCGTGACAAAATCGTGTTAAATAACCTCTCACTCTCGTGACAAAGCTATTTAAATTAGACTTGGAAATTAAAACCAAAACAGAATTCTAATCATAAATTCACACTATTATTTTCTCAGGTCTATCGGTAACAACGGTCCTCATACATCGGACTCAAGACTATTTAGCGGACATGTTACTAATTAAAAGCATAAATAATTATAGTTACGATAAAAGACGATATAACAATTAAATTTGACAAACAAAATAATAATAATAAATAATGCGATAATAAGATTAGCGATGATAATAATAATAAAGCGGTAAAATGAAGAACCTGTAGATGCAGAGAATGGAAACAGAGAAAACTTGAATTGAAATATGCCGACAAACTTGAATTTGATAGATAAATTGAACGATAGAAATAAATCATAAAACTAACTTGGTAATAGTCCCCCGATGTGGAGAACTATTACTTATACATTCTAAGAAAAAACTATGAACGAAAAGTGGTGGAAAAATGGACGAGAGAGGAAAAAGAGAGAGGGGCGTGAGTGCTTTGCTGTCAAATGCCATTTATTTATATTCGTCTCTCAAAACTGCTTGTTGAGAAAATGTAGGAGGAAGTGACATTCCTTGCTTAACTAAGTAGGTGGAGAAAATATAGGAAAGTGAACTTAGTGGTTTGATTTAGGTGTTGAGAAAATGTAGGAGGAAGTGCTTCGTTTCTTGATGAATCAGTGTGGAGAAAATATAGGAAGTAGTTGCTGCTGAAGACTTGGGCTATTTTGGGTTATGATCGTCATGGAGGTGTATGACCGTTACAAGCTTGCTTATGAAAAGATCTCACCTTGTAATGTGTGGCGACCGTTATGGCTTGGCGTGAGAAAGATGTTGTTGTCACACCTTGTAAAGACTAGTGAGAAGTCTTCATGGGTTGGGCTTTGCATGCTTGGTTCATTCCTTTTCTTCATGCATTCACCTCTTATTTACTATCTCACACCATGCTTATTTATTTTACTCTTTTTGTGGATTTTAACTCGATTCTTCTCCATTTTTGCGACTTTCTTCATACATGCTTTATGAATAGTAAATACCTGAAAACATAGAAGATACCGACATAATACGAATATAAAGCAACATAATTAAGATAAAATAAAGATATAATCTATATAAATCAAGCAAATATATGATACATTTTCTGTTATCAAATACCTCACACTTAAACCATTGTTTGTCCTTAAGCAATCAACCAACAACAAAAGAAAAATGATTAAGCATAGTTTTGAAACAAAAGCATGACACAACTCCTAGTCATACGTGGCTGCTAGGCTAATGTGAGATCGATGGGTACTAAATGTCAACGTCAAGGATACCGTAATGACACGAAATCATGATACACAATCAAAACTCCCACCCTATGCAAGCCATATGAATCATTCTATTATAACTCAACCTATTTCTTTTGCTTTATTTCACCCTTTCATTCAAGCGCAATCACATTAAGCCATTTGTCCTTACAGCCATGTAGTAGGGTAGTCGGTTAGTGATTACGGTCATTTAAGCACGGGGTTACGGTACATAAGTTGGTGACCTTTCTATTTACCCAATTGCAAGCTACGAGTGTCGAACCGTAGTCCGCCCTACCAAGTTTAGCACCAGACACTTCTGAACCAACTTACAACGGGTTGTTATAACATATATTTGTAGGTTCCGCAACCGTTAGATTAAGCGACTGGTGAGGGTCACCTAACTTAATTAGCGCATTCCCTATTTTCATTTTATTAAGGCATGATATTTTGAATATTCGACCATTCACTTATATTCATCGGCTCTCTACGTAGTTTATGATTAAGACGGTGCCGACTGATAATATGAACTACTCGGGGTTAATTAAAAGCTCAAACTTAAGGTTTCGGCATAATAGGTACTCAAATTGGTTCACATACTTATGAGGTTTAGGGTGTCAAAACGGTGTTGATTTTGTCGAAGCTTTCCCAAGTCTCTCTAACACAGCCAAAAGTGACAACCTATATACTTTTAAAGTGTGTGCGACATACATAAAAAATAATATTTTCGTTGAAGGTTAAAAATTTAAAATTTTGGGGAAATTCAATAAAAACCGAAAATCACGTAAATAGACTTGACAACACATGCAATTGCTCGACAAATGGTTAAAACAAATAAATTCCTCAAAACATCAAATAAACTAGAAAGCAATAAATCAAACTAAAAAAACGATAAATGAAAGCGGTAAAGTCCCTCCCCATACTTAAACCAAACATTGTCCTCAATGTTTATATGAAAAATGGAAAGAGGAAAATATAACCTAGATGAGCGACATTGCGTGCTACAACGACCAATTTTGCTCTAATCCTTCCCTTGATGATCATGTCTTTGTTGACCACTTCTACGATGTCTTGTACTACGAGATATTTGAATTGCTAAAACTTCTCTTTCTTGAAGCCATTCATCATATTGCTCATTTTGAATGAAGTACCCAAAGTGTGAAAATACAATTATGGTGTGTGCATGTGGAACATGACCATGCAAATGATGAGGAGAGGTGATTTGAGGCGTGAGAAACATGTCTTCTCTATCAATACTCATCAATGGTGTCACCACCAGCATTAACATTCGTAGGAATGTACGTGGGCACCGACTCATTTTGAGATGATCTTCTATAGATGCTTTGCCTAGATATGGCGAGGCGTGACAAGCGATCCATATCTTTATTTCTGCAAGTTCAAACAATAAAAGGAAAATATTAAATTGAAAACTCGTGGGTTGCCTCCGCATGCGTTTTAGTTAACGTAAATAGCTCGACATGACTCATGAGTGCAAGCACTCATGGTGGTTATCTCGAGAATGAATCCTCTCGAACATTTAATAATCTTGGTTTCCATGGCCCTTATCAAGCCATTTCACATATCCTCACCTTTTCTTTTCTTTCTTTTGTGGGGTGGTTCATTCTTTTGAACTTGTGGTAGTGGTTCTAGATCTATCTGGGTATCATCTTTTCAAGTTTCGCTTAGTTATTTCATCCATCATCTCGAATGTTAACCTTCCCTTCTTAATGCTAATGATTTCCCTAGTTTCACGGTCCTTAAATTTTCTCTTTTATGCGGGACCTCAAAGCGAAGGTGCATTGGTGTGGATATTTTCAATATCTCCACATGCTTGATTGGATTAGGAATCTACCAAAGCTTCCACAAAACTTTGCGGAAAGGAATCAGTGGGGTATAAGGAGGAGGAACAACAATATGTGCTTCCTTCTACCTCTTATACAACCTCCCTTTCAGATGATGTTGGTGGATTTTTCTCAATCTCTACTCTTTTCTCACAAAACTCTCCTCAACCTCATTATTACTCTCTTCACCTTATTATCACTCTCCTTAGGATTTTCAATTTAAATTTCACTCTTGGTTGTTACAACATACACATTCTCCTTAGGGAGGGTCCTAGAGTGTTTGTGAAAGTATGGAGATTTGGGCTTCTAATGCCTCGTTGTAGTCACTAGGGACTCAACCGTATTATTTAGCTTCCTAAGAGTTTCATTGTTGTCGAGACTTTGTTTTCTTACCTCTTTATTGTGGATAGTTTGTGTCTCTACAAAGTACTTCATCATAGATTCTAGCCTAGAGTGAGTTAACGTCGCATCGAAATCCTCCATTGATGTTTTGAGGTTGAAATATAGGATTCTTGCGGTTCCTCAAAGTGAGTTAGCGTCGCATTTGTGTCTCCTAAAAGCGCTCTACCTTTATTGTTTCTATTCTAGAGCGAGCTAGTGTCAGTCATATCCTCCATTAATGCATTGATAGTGGAATTACGGTATCCTTGCAACTCCTCAAAATAATGGGTGTGTTGATTATAGAAATTTGGTTGAGGATAAGTTAGCGTCGCATTGTAATCATCAATGATGTTTTGAGGTCAGATCTTTGGTATTTTGTGACTCCTCAAAATGATTGAATTGATAGTTGTAGGTAATTTTGGTGAGAGTGAGTTGGTGGCCTTAAATTTCTCAAAAGTATTTCGAGGTGTGATACGGTGAACTGACTTTGTAGGATTTTTGTATCCAAATGTGCGGATAGCAAGAGTCGCCATCGACTTTTATTTTATCAATTAAGGGAAGGTAAAAGTAAGAAAAAGACCTCCGTTAGATTACGAGTTAGAATGGTTATGAAAAGGAAGGTATTAGCACCCTTTCCATCCGCAGTTTATTCTACGGGCTCTTAGTTGCTCTTAGATAACTTTTTAAAATTGCTTTCTGTGTGTTTGACAAAGATGTTTTGAAAAGGCATTTCGCTTTGACTTTATAATGACTCATGTAGGAGTGTATACAAAGTGTTCGGAAATGTTTTGTTTTGAAAGAGAATTTGAACTTTGAAAAAAAAAGTGTAGTGTGAAAAGCATTTGATAGAGCAAGCAACTAAAGACTTATTTACCCACTCGAATTGGTCGTTTTTGTTGTACATTCCTTTAGAATAGCGCTAACCATACCATTAGTTAGTAGGTAGCTCCATTCGTTGGATGTAAGCGGGACATTCGAAGGGACATCGGATGGTCATAGAAGGCAGCAGGAAGTATCCTAGCATTCAAGAAGGACTATCATCATTTTCGTGGCGACAATCGAGGTCAAGATCATGTGTTCGGGCGGCGTCGTGGGTATGATCTTTGTATCGAAGGGACTATGATGATTTGTTTGGAAGGCAGCGGTGCTAGAATACCTCGTTCGAGGACATGACCATTTTGAATCGAAAGGCATCGAGAGAATTACCCTAAGGGTGCGTGTGTGAGAAAGTGTGTCAAATTCAGATATTTTATCTTGAAAGATTAGTGTGAGCTGTCCAATTATTATTATCTTGCCATACACGCCTAATTACTAGCAATTGATAAGGTGCGGAAAGTAAAACGGAATGTAAAGTGCGGAAAGATAAACCTCGCTATTACATGGCTTTAGGCAGATACATAATTTAAACTTCGGAAAATAAAAGCCTAATTTAAACTATTACATCCATGAGCAGTTACATTATTGGAAAATAAAATGATAAAAAAGCGTCCGTCAGGCAACACTTGAAAAAGAAAAGAAAGGAAATATGTGAAATTGAAATAAGAGAAAATGTTAGAAAAAATGCAATTTTAATATGAAAAATTAATGCATGCTGGAAATAAGATAAATAAGTTAGAATATTTTTTGGATTTTTAGAAAAGGTTTAATAATTAAAATGCAATTTATAATGATTTAAATGCAAAAATATGAATAAAAAAAAATATGCATGCAAAATTATATTTTAAATTTATTAAATTAAATAAAGGTTTTATATGAAAATAATGTAAAAGAAAATATTGTTTTGGTAATTTTAAATGCAGAATAAAAATCATGAAAACAATTAAAATGAATGGAAAATATTAAAAATAAGAAAATATGGAAAATAATTAGAGTTTGTAAAGTGAAAAGTTATACGAACCGGGAATAAAGCTAGAACATCCCTTTCAAACCTTAAAAGCCAATCACAATGGCTTCATACATGTGTACAGCGTGTTATAATGAATACGTGAAGTGATGGCAACTGCGTCGCATTTAGGAAAGAATCAAGCCAGTCAATGGTAGGGTCCTCGTTGGATGAGAGAAGCGAATCGAAGGCTCCATTGTGCCACGTTTGCCTCGCCCGTCAACAATGCAAGCAAACCCCTACTCCCGTCGTCTTCTCCGCAGCAACGAATTTGGAACCACAAATACGAAATTTAAAGAAAGAAGGACCTTGTCCCCTAAATCGGACCTCCAAATCCATTGATGGCATTAGTTTTAATAGACCGGCCTATACAGGCAGTTGAAACCTCAGAATCCAAAAAACCTAACAATGGCATTATACTGATTTTAGCGTTCAAGATCGATACGATAGCTTGAATCGAACCTATGGTCTTATAAACATGTTAGAGGCATTAAAATCAATTAAAACACACGAATATTAAAAAACAAAAAATCAAAAAATTTGGAAATATGTTGCCATATGCAAAACTCGAATCTCCAGATGGTTTGATCCATATGACAATATATTCTTACTCAAACTTACCACCAACACGGCCAGAAATAAACCTATTCTTAAAAAATTTAAAGTTCTTTAAAAGGTTTCCGTCCTCAAACTTATGTATATTTATAAAAATTAGAAGAAAAACAAAAGAAAAATTGGAAAGTAAAATAACCACCAATAAATTCAAATCAAATTTCTACTACATTTTTCCTTCCATAAGCATGAGCCACAATTATAATTTGTGGCTTTCTTGGACATTAAAGAGATATATCCGCGCCCAAAAAAAAACTTAATTTTCATATTTTACACAATTTATTTTGAATTAAATGTTAAATTCAAAATAAACAAAAAAATCACCAATAAGCACTTATGGGTCCAAGAACATCATCAAACAAAATTTGGATCAAAATTTAAAGGCCCATTTGGAAAATTTTGCAGGACCAAATGTCCGCACAGCCGCCCGTACCTTAAAGTGTATCTTGCTCAATTTTCCACATTTTTCTTGTTTTTTAAATCTCTAAGATTCCTCAACAATACTTTTGGTCTCATCGGTAAACACCACCACCATATATCTTCAAAACAAAAATTGACACTGAAAATACCTGTAATGTTTTGAGCTATACCTCTCAAATGAAGCATTTTTTAACATTCTTGTGAAATGAATTGTAGAAATTAATTTCCTTCAAAACAAGAATGGTGGAAAATTTCAAAGCAAGAAAGTTATGATATTCAAAAACCATTGACTTTTCATCTAGAAAACCCTAATTTAGAAAACACTTTTGTCAAATCTTGAGTTTTCTTGATGAATCATGATCAACCCCATCAAATAAATGTAACCATAAAATATTGACCAAAAAAAGTTTTGACATATGTTAACCTGGTAACTTTTCCAACCACACATTTTAACCACTCAGCATTGCACGAAAACTTGACTTTGAAACAACACCGGCTTTGAGGCATATGAGGAAAAAACCATTGGAGGTGTTGGAGATCCATCTTAAAACCAAACCCTAGTTTGGGTTTATTATCAGAATTTATACGATCAACTCTTGAGGAATCCTTGAGCATAGATGCATGAAATCTTTTGAGAAGATGGAGGGCAAAATATGACCACGAGGTCGGTTTATGGGTTCTTGTGTTACTTCAAATAATGACAAAGTTGTAAAAAATAGATTGTTTTAATAATTATAAAATAAGCCATTATAACAATAACAATATTGACCGTTGGTCCCCATGTGGCGCCAAAAGCATGATGGGTAAATGCAAGTGCACCAAATATTAAAAGTAATATTATAACCAAAAGACCATTACACCATCTATCTCGTTACTTTGTAAAGCTAGCTAATGAATAATTGGATTTTGGAAACTAATAACTAAAACTACTTTAGAAAATATAATAATAAACGGAATATTTTCCATTCCGAAGGACTTATAGAAAATGAGTACTACAACTACCAACTTAGTTCCGTAGAATATACTAACTTAAAGACTCCGCCTCACGCTCTATGCCGTCGTCATACCCTAATCCCATTTTCTCTTTCTCCACGTAACTAAGAATATATTTTGGAAGCAAATAATATCTAACGCATCTAACGCTCTCATTATATTAATTTGTTGCCTAATTTCCACTATCCGGTTTGATTCCCATGCACCGCGGCCATCCTAACCTTAATTGATTTCTCACTCTCTGACAAAATCGATGTTAAAACAACCTCTCACTCTCGACAAAGCTATTTAAATTAGACTTGGAAATTAAAACCAAAATAGCATTCTAATCATAAATACCTATTATTTTCTACGGTTAGCCGCAACGCCACCGCCGGACTCAAGACTATTTGCCGGACATGTTACTAATTAAAAATGCATAAATAATTATAGTTGATAACGACATAGAAATTAAATTTGACAAATAAAATAATAAATAATAATAATTAAAATAATGCCGATAATAAAAAAATAATAATAATAAAATAAACCATAGCCGTGAATTAAAACGCACCGTCCGCCACCATTACGAAACAAAATAATCACCGCTTAACTTTGTTATCCCAGCCAGAAATACTACCGCACACATTAAACACCAAACAATGGTAAAAACGAAAGCGGCAAAGTAACACAACATCCATCTCATCTATTACCATCTCTCCACTTATTAAAAATGCCAAAATAACGTACGCATTCGTCTGTAAAAAAAAAAATACCAAAAACATGGTTCCGTGTTAATGTTAAAATGTAATTTCACCAGCCGCTTCGTATAAAGAAAATATAGGAAGTAGTTGATCTTTGAAGACTTGGACTCCTAGATATCCAGTGGCATAATTTAATTTGGGCTATTTTGGGTTATGACGGTAAATCCGGCGGAGGTGTGGCGACCATTACAACTTGATTGTAGATAAGATCGCCTTGTAATGTCATGGCGACGCTATGGCTTGGCGTGAGAAGGATATGACCGGTATCACACCTTATAGGGCTAGTGAAAAGTCTTCATAAAATTGGGATTTTACATGTAGTTCATTCCTTTTATTCATGCATCACCTCTTTTTACCATCACATCCCATGTTTATTTATTTTACTCTTTTGTGGATTTTAAGCTCGATTCTTCTCCATTACCGATTTTCTTCATACATACCTTGTAAATAGTAAATTCACAGAAAATATAGTTTTCCCGTCGGTTCGAGGGCTTAATCACAGACCCGTCGTCGGGCGGTCTCTGAGATAGATTTTCCGTCGGCTCGGGGCTTAATCCACAGACTGTTTGAAAGGCCATGCTTTGATATTTTCCGTCGGCTCGGGGCTTAATCTGGACCATTTGCGTCGAGAAGTAGGCGTACTGTTTGGAGAAACAAGAAACTTTGATAGAATATTCATTAGTTTTATGCAAAGTATGATGCATGATGATTATATATGAATGACATATATGAATTATGACTTTATGAAAATGTATGGATGATAGATGTTGTGATATTTCAAAACATATCCATCTTGAAGAAGATGCGGATATTACATTTGAATTTACGACTCCTGCTTAGGGAATTGTGTAGGTGAGAACCCGCTTTTGAAGGAAGAAAAGATATCCACAGATTTCTCGATGCACTATCGACCAAGTCTTGGACCTATATATTGTTGAGGAATGAAGAGATTTGAGAAGCTAGATTGTAGGAATCTCATAGACCTGCTTGAGGAGAATGCAGGAGGCGATCTGTTGGGGACCTTGTGTAGATCCTGGCAGGAAATTTAGAGGCGCTCTTGGGGATTCAGTGTAGATCTCATTTGAAGCATTTGATAGTTCTTGAGAGGCAGACTAGAAGAGTGGAGTCCGTTGTAATCTGGCCGAGAATAAAAATTGTATGTTTCCTCCGTTGCTTCCTCGGCCAAGTCTTGGAGTCGGATACCCCATTCTTGGGAGAAGGAGGATTGAGAAATATCCGGCTGAGGGATGAAGTATTCTTTGTAGGTGATGTAACGTTGCTCGGTTGAGTGGGTGATTGCTTTCGTGGTTCTCAATACTCATTTGGGGAAGGTGTGTTGTGGGTGACACCTTTATGCTGTGGGAACTATTTGTTGACTTTAAATCGTCATCGATTCACGGAACACAATTAAGTACTTTTGAATGTTCACTTTTATGTTTGTGATTAGATTCTTATTGTCAAATAATAGTCGTTCAGCAAATGACGTTGGACTTATTAAATGACAATCGATTGTAAAGAGAAAGATTTTAACGTTTATTTGAAAATTGGCGTGTAGCCAAGTAGTTTTATACACCAGAAAGGTAAAAGCTGTCAGAAACAATCGTTAAGTTCCAGCTATGCTAGTACTCATATATTTCAACTATCATCTCCTTTGGCCATCGGTAGAAAGTGAGTAATTGATCTTAACCATTTGAATCTTGAATCGCGATAGTAATGCAGGCGGATGATGCAGAGGAACATAGTCATACGCTTAAATCTAACTTTTGCCTAGACCGCCCCTTTCGGGTTTTGACTCACCGGATACCACTTTTTTGCCCAAGCATAACACCGGTTTAAACTTGCGGTGTACATCTTTTGCATATATCCTTAATTTTGCGAACCTTTTTAGTTCGCCAGGATATATATTTTTGCCTAGGTTAAATCGAAACCTAGCGGGTCCTTTATCACGTAGTATTTTTGACTATGCAAATTCCGCGAGTGTAGGAAGTCTTCACCATCCATGGTGCTAAATATCATAAACTCCGGCAAGGAAAATCATCTTGACCAATGGTCCCTCATAAGTAGAATCCATTTGCCAGGGGATCACCTTGTGGAAGAATGATGCGGCTTGACTTTTGGATCACCGACCGGTAGCTTGGTGTGACCTTCTTGTTAAATGCTACGATCATTCGTTTCTGATAAATCTACATCGGCGTGTGGATGGGTACGAGTCGTTTCTCATCGATCAAGTTAATCGGTCAAAGTGCGAGACTGATCGTCTTCGCCTAACTGCGCCTCTTGGGACTGCGGTTGAGGGTACTCGAACCTCATGATGGGTAAGGCGGCTTCATTACCAAACAAGAGAGAAGGGGTTGCCCGCATTGATGTTAAATCTTTGTAGTCACGATAACCATGAAGAGCAAATGGTAACATCTCGTTTCACCAATCCTTGTAAGTCCACAGTCATCTACCTTATAATCTTCTTAATGTTCTTGTTGGCCTGCTGCGCCATTCATGCCAGGGATAGGAGATGAATTGTGATGCTTGATCTGAAGCTGCGTCGAGATTCGGTGATCGTCTTGTTGTTGAGATTGGGCCGTTATCGTGATAATCCTTCCGGTGCCATACCGACAGATAAGATTATGCTTGATGAATCAAACCCACAATATTCTTAATGCAGATGCATAGAAACATACCTTCAGCAAGTAAAATGTCCTTTCCACAAGGATGAAAC
>CM038794.1:162583915-162636298 GCA_021764765.1 Vicia sativa
AGGATCTGAGAATCTTTCTCACCAAATTTTCTTCTCACATCTTTTCTCCCAATGCTCCTAGGTGTTGGTAATTCCAAGATGTTCATGTGAAACTCATGAATGGTCTCATCTTTCTTCATCTTCGATTCTCAAATTTGATAGTGAGCATCTCAAGTCTTGACATTTTCACCTTGGATGTACCTCATGAGTGGTTTTGAGAGTGTCCCAAACATCCTGGCCGCTTCACACCGATGTACTAGTCTAAAAATATTTTTGTCAATTCCATTGAATAAGGCATTCAATGCTTTAGAGTTGCCCATATCTTCTTCTTTTGCTCCATTCTTCCTCAAGTTTCGCATAGTCCCATCTTTCTCAAGTTTGGTGGGATATTTCATCCTCCGTCACAGCCTCCAAGCTTTATTGTCCAAAGGACTTCAAAAAGGCAACCATACGAGGTTTCAAGAATCATAGTTAGATCCATCCGTAATGGTGGTCTACTCCCAAATCCTCCTTCCTTGTCCATAACGCCTTAAAATAGTATCCCTAGATCTCACCTGTAAATAACAAAGTGTGGTGCCCGCCCGATGCCAATTGAAATTTCGCAGCAGACACGTGATGTCAGAATGTTGTTATGACATCAGATCCGACAAACTATTTAACAACACACGAATTTAAAATAGTAAAGAAACAATCAATTGTTTACCCAATCAAAGGTGTAACTACACCTACATATGGGTCTACCAAGCCGTGGAGGAAATCCACTATAAGTAGTATTAATTCGTGAATAAACCAACCGGTTTATCTCCTTCACTTAAGACCTACCAATGCAACTTCAATCTAAGTCCTACTTAGACCGAGTTCCTACTACCCTCAATTACGCGGTGATATCAACCAATTGATTAATTGAATTGTGAAGACACTCTTGATAAACATACTTGATTTTGCTTCAAGCTTTAATCAAGAGACACAACACTCGTGCTTCAAAGCTTTGGTGATAAACAACCCTTACAATCAAATCCTAGTCCAAGACACTTATCAATTGATAATTGCTTGGCTCACAAGAATAACTAGAATACACAAATTAATAGTCGCTTAATCTTGTACATCGTAAAAGGCGTGATAACATCGGGTTTTCTAACTAATATAGAAGCGAAAAGACTTTAATTTGGGCTTCCATAATTATAGCTAGGGTTAACTTGATTTAACCTAAAGACTTGGTCTTTTAACAAACCAATTTAGGGTTAAACAAGGTTAACCTCGAGCCGTGAGCATGTGACCCAACAACATAATCCATAATAAACAAATCGTGAGAATCGAAAAGTCTCAGGAAAAGTAAATCTGCATAACAGCAAATGTTGCACAGAATGTCATAACATTGGTCATGACATCAGTCATTCTTCTTGATTTCCAAAAGCGATTAATACCACCAGTTGTACTGTATAATTCTTCTCCAGAATTTATCTTGACTCTCGAATGTCATGGCATCGACCAAGACATTGACATAAACCAGTTTACCAAAATTAAGGCCAACATAAAAACACTTACAAAGTAAAATAATCCTTAACCAAGATCTCTGATGTCACTTTAATGGGAAACTAAGACACAATGATAGATTAATACGTATTGGATGTAATATTTCTCAAACTTGTAGGAACCTTGAGGATCAATAATAAATATAAGACAAAAACCGAACAATAAATGCACAAAATAACACATATTTTTAACGTGAAAACCCCTTAATATGAGTAAAACCATGAGTCTTCCAAACTAAAGAAAAATCCACTATGATCAATCGAGGATACAAGAGAGTCCTAAAGTGATTCACAAAATAATGATGACAACCGCAAATCACAAAGCAGGCTAACTTATAAATAAGGATAAAAAAGATGAAAATTTTCCCAAATCTGAAGCTTTAGTACGAATCCAATATCTCTCAACTAAAACCTTTTTTGAAGATTCCAACTGTAAAAGTTAGATATATGTGTGTTAAACAAGCCACCAAATTTCAACTCGATCGGCGGTGAGCGAATTGGAGATCATCGTTTTAGTGAGACTGATGCAGAAAAACGGGAATAAGTTTCTCTCCTCTTTTCTCTCTTTTAGAATCTTTATTTTATTTTTATCTCTCTTAACCCTAAATTGACATTTTTCACTTAAATAAATGAGACAAATGGACTATTCATATTTGGGCCCTTCTACATAGGAAGGAAACCCAAGCCTAACAAATTCATATTTACTCATTTATGTCATGATGCAAGTCACACATTATTACTTGAATCACACGAAACATGTAGCCGCCTCGCCACATACAACCGAGAGGTAGAAGAACGGGATGCTTAACTCATTTCCCTCAATCGAAGCATGTTGTGCAAGTACATCGTGAATCAATTTTAGATGCTCTTTCGTCATAACTCCTATAGAAGTACGAAACAAATGTTACACGATGACTCGTGTTCAAAAAAAAGAAAAATGCAGACAAACTAATACCGAAAATGCATCCCTGGTTTTTATGTAAACGTTGAAAATTTCTAGAAATGTGTCTCCGATATTACCTGCAACTCTCTGCTTCGTCAATGGCGAAGGTCAAGCTACTAAGATGTCAAAAAATGTTCATTGATCGAAAAAACAACCTTACTAAGACATTTAACCATACTTCTAAGCTTGCAAACACAAAATATTTCAATTATCTAACCTAAAACTCAATTCTAAATGAATTTACATTAACTCAAAAAACACTTACAATTTCACTTCAAAATCTAATTCTTGTTGGTTGATGAAGCTTCAACACTGAAGTTAGATGGTGCTTGATTGTAGTTTGTTGATTTCTTATTAGATTTTTGCACGAGAGTTGTTGGGGGCTTTGAGGGGATTTTGAAAGGGTTTTGATATTTTGAAAGTGCGTTTCTGAAAGTGAGGAAGGGAAACAGACGAGCGCATGTATTTGTGTCAATATATTTCGAAAATACAACTAATGGTACTTCTCATAAGTGCAACTCTGAAATATTTCTACGTGACCTCTAAGGTTTCTTAGGCTAAGTTATGATCTGCAATTGAGATGCTTTCGAAAATACAACTCAGGGTCCCTCTAGTAAATACATCTCTTGTTAATTCTCTTCTTTTATATAAAGTCTTATTCATCAATGGCCTAACTAAGGATGCTTCGGATGTATTAATACATTTCGTGACCAGAAACATTTCGTATTTTGGGCAATGCAGAAAGATTTGATGTGTTAAGAAATTCCTTTTAAACCAATTTAGAAGTCCAATTAAGCTATAAAACACTTATCCACCGGGTTATGCAAAGTAATCTCAACGATGACATCAATATAAAACTAGTACTATATCATAAATGCGTGTTTAGACAAAATTTTAGTCAAAATTGACGCTAAACATTTATTCTATTTTAATATATTATAGACTATACATGTAGAAAATAAAGCAATGATGAAAATAATGTATACTTAATCCAACTATAATAAATGAACAGATCAGCATTTAATTTTAATAAAGACTAAAACTGACCCTTCTTGACTCTTGTTCTTCCATTATAGTTTGTCTAACCAGAAAGATAACTTTTCATGTTGGACCTTTTCAACGTTCACATGAAAAAATAGAAACAATTTGTCGCTTACCAAATGTCACAAAAAACCAAAATAGTCTAATAAGTTATTTACTGCTCTTATCCATGAAACTAAATCTAGTGCTAACAAAGTAAAATCAAGAATAAGAAAATAAGGATGTTTTGAAATGCCGGATTTTCTTGAGACAATTTTTGCCCTTTCAAGAACCAAATCAACCCTATCTTTTCTCTTCTTCTTCCTGCTACTAGGGTAATGCTTGGGAGATTCAAGCTCAGAACTTTCAGCACCCTTCATCTTCTTCTCCGTTACTTCGTGTATGTCTGGTAAACCAAGTTTTATACCCTTTGTTTGCTCCAAGTTGGTAGATTCTGTATTACAACACAGAAAAGAACAACCTCAAAAAACCATATCGAACAAAACAACGTTAATAACAAGAAGATGAAAGGGAGAAGGAAAAGGAACCTTCAGTGTCTAAGAAAGCGAGGGGTGTGTGGTATTGTGGAAGAGGCTGTGAATAGGAATGTTGAATGATGAAAGATCTAAGTTCATGTTTGAGATAGTGATGTTGATTTGGGTATAGGGTTTCAAGCTTTTTCAACTCCTGTTTTGCTTGTTCTAATTCCATTAAGAAGTGTGTGGTTGTTGTGTTGTGTTAGTTAGTGATACTTCCACTTCTTTAATTTTAAAAGCTTGTAATAAAATTAAAATTAAATAGAGTGATGTGATGTGATGGAAGTGGAAACAAAAGGCAGAAAAAGAGGGAGGGAAAACAAAAACAAAATAAAACAAAACATTAGTACTAATATTTCATTGGCATTAGTGTTGGGGTTTTAGACGTTGTAGATTTTTGTCGGTTTTTGTTTGGGTTTCCAAAGTTTATTTTATTTATTGGCTTATTGAATGTAGACTATGTAGTAGTTGTTGAGTGCTAAAAAGGACAAGACATAAATTCCAGGGTTTATCTCTAGTCTTGGCAGTTGTCTACATTTATGTTTGCTTTTCTATCCAAAAAGTAAAGCACTTGAAAACGTGTCTCTTTTGTTTTCTAAATCATGGAGGAGAGCGTGAGTGAGGAATGTCCCAATATAAAATTATGAGCGACCCACATCTCACAATTCAATTTTGGATTTTTATTTTTATTTTTAAATAAAACATCACAATTTTTGCCATAGAAAGTGATCAAAAAGGCATTGAAGATTCATTTGGATTGAAATGGATTTCATGCTTGTAACATTTGTCTACGAGACACAATTTGGTTCATTGACAAGTTCACAATAGATGTCACAATTGTTTGGCTCTAGCTAAAGTGATGACCGATATAATATTAGCAACTCACCTTCATAAAGAATTATTCTATTTGTTTCAAATTATAATACTATTTGATTATTTCACATAAATTAAAACATATAATTATTAATTATCGACTATTTGATACATCCTAAATTATCCTTCAAAATAAAATAATTTTATACTATCAAAAACATTTTCAAGTGATTGACTTTTTTTCTTTTGTTTAATCATTAACACTCTTTTGATAGGTGGTGGAAAATAATTCATCAAATTAACTTTTTTACAATTGTCAACTCAATTCATGGTTATTGAGATAAGAAAGGAAAATTTAAATAGAAAATAAAATATTTTCTCTCATCTCCCATTCATATTTTTCTCTTACTTACTTAGGGTGAGAATAGGTCGTCTACCTATAGGTGTTTATGGTCTAACCTATATGAGCCTTTAGGTATTTTAGGCTATTAAAAAAATCTATAAAGTCTTATAGGTCGGTCTATATATATATATATATATATATATATATATATATATATATATATATATATATTCTAAATAGGTTGACCTATATATACATATATGTTAGATAAAAGGCTAAATAGAATGATACATATATGCATATAAGTGACTTATAAGACTTCTTAGTAGTCTAGATTAATTAAAAATCATAATGAGAAACATACTTTTAAATAGGCTTTCAGAATGGACCATACTTTTAAAAAGTCGATCAATCTAAAAAATGAGCCTATAGTAGGGAAAATTTTACCATATACCCCTACATTTATTCTCATACCCCTACAATTTTGACATCTGGGCGAAATTGCCCTTGTATAAATACTAATCACCTAATTTTTTTCACTTTTACCATTTTAATTTACGTAAAGCGAGAGCAAAGATAATTTTTGACAAACGGAGAACCCAGCCTACATCCGGTCTTTATTTTACTCCGGAAGACACAAGAGTAAGTATTCCGGTTTATGCATGATGAAATTTTACAAACGGATAACATGTTAAGAAGTTATCCGGTGTTTTTGAAAATTTTAAAACACACCGGAAGTCACGTGAGTGGGTTATCCGGTTTGGGTTTTACACTCTGAAAGTCACGTCTCAGGGTTATCCGGTTTGCTTCTGTTCACCCCAGATAACCACTGCTTGGGTTATCCGGGTTTTTGCTGCGTATTTCGTAAAATTTTCCCAATTGGGTTATCCATTTTTTGACTTCTTTTTTTTTCCAGTGGTTCGCAGACGAGGAGCGGGTGACAATAATGTGCGTAGAAGAATAGAGGAGCGACAATGTCGCTGTGAAGCAGACGATGCAAAGGGACATCGACCGCTGCGAGGGATCGAGTGCATCCACCTTTTCGGGAGGACCCAGATACTTCTCTTTTAATCGATATACGGCCCGTTGCTCGTCATCTTTGGTTTGGCGAGGTAAGTTAATATTTATCATTTTATTTTGAATAATTTTATTTGTTAAAATTTATATATTTTATAACATGTTTGGTATAAATTATTTTGAGAGACATCCTAAAAAGAGTTAAAGGTTCTTTGCACATGGCGTGAAATTGATCAGTTGGGTTCCACACATGCTTCCTCCTATTATAGAAACCTTTGGTTGTTGAATTCAGTATCATCTCTTCAAAGAACCAGTTTGTCGGGATTGACCAACATCTAGTATCGGCATTTGTAGGCGATGACATCCGAAACATCGTCATTTCACATGCCATTTGGTGAAATGACCATTACTTTAGACGATGTTTCATGTCTTCTGCACGTGCCGATTAGGGGTGACTTGGTTGACCCTGCAGAAGGGTTTACTGATAATGACGCTATTAGATTAGCGATTGATCTTATGGGAGTTTCGTTGGAGGAGATTCTTTGAGGAGGTCCAATTTTGTAGAGGTCCTTACTACTTGGATTGGTTAAAGATTATTTTTGAGCGTCAGCGGGCTGCTAACAGGTTTGATTGTCGTTGGAGCGTACATGATGTTGTTATTGGGTTGCACCATTCTGACCGATAAGACCTTTACTCTGGTGGAGGCAAAATATTTATCACTATTTAGGGATTTGGATGGATGTGGTAGATATTGTTGGGGAGCTGCGGCACTGGTTAATCTTTACCGTTATTTAGGTGATGCTTCTTTCTATTCTTGCAAACAGTTGGGTGGATATGCCTCTCTATTACAGGTACAATATATATATATATATATATATATATATATATATATATATATATATATATATATATATATCTTTAGTTATTTATATATATATATATATATATATATATATTATCTTTAGTTATTTATGAATTTTATTTATATTATTCATGGTGTGTAATAGTGCTGGATCCACGAGTATTTTCCCTCCATTGAGAAAAGAGGTCTATCTGGGATTTGCGGTGTAGGTAGTCCACTTCCGAGGGCGATGAAGTGGTGTTACAGGCAATCCACTACAAAGGTCGAGCAGCATAGGGTGCATTTAGATGCATTGACACCAGATGGTGTCATTTGGCGTCCTTTTGAGGATCACCGTCATATACGTCCATTTGATGATATATGTCTATACAAGGGTGGTCTGAAATGGTATGGTACAATAATGCTATATCTACCCGACAGATGTTTGTGTCAGTTTGGATACAAACAATACATACCCCCACCATCCTCCTGATTTTGAGTCTCTTGATGTGGATGTAGACTGGTTAAGCTATGTTCAGGGGGTTTTGGATGTTATTCGTGATGCGATTTTTTGTCATCCTTTATGATGTAGTTGATGAGTATCTAGGTTGGTATTATATGGTGTCACATCCTCGATTGGTAGCACCGCTATAAAATAAGGTGAGAGAGATCGATGCTGTTTATCTTTGAGGACGAGACGAGAGGTTAGCATACATATCGGTGAGCTCATCGCTACTTGCGCCACGGTGCAAATGAGGAGGACGATGAGTTCATTGAGATTTTTCGAGCATTACGTGCTCGGGGTGGACCACTACCTCACGGAGGACCGATACCTTATCCACTCCATGATTTGCCTTGTTTTTTTTTTAGACATATTGTATTTTGTGACATGTATTATCCTACGATTTATGTATTTCTGTCAGACTTATCTATTGTTTTGTGCACTCTTTTAATATTTCTACTTTCCACAATCCTAAATATAAAAATTAAAATAAAATCTAAAATATAGCATGAGATATATGTCAACTTAATCCAAAATCTAGCATGAAAGTCATATGTCAAATGAATATAAAACAAAACAAACACATCTGAATCCAAAATCTAGCGTGAAATAAAAATGTCAAATGAATACAAAACAAAACAAGACATAACAATTATAGTTTTATAATATGTGCGCTACTTGTAAGACGCTGCCAATGTTGTAGTCGTCCATCAAATCCTATCATCCAAGTAAGTCCTATTTTGTGCGGAATTGTTTCCAAGCCAATGTGACGGTGGTAACGAAATCCTTCGTTCATGTTTACACGGTTATAAGTAATTGAACAAATAAGTATATTAAGTAATAAAATAAATAAGTAAAATAAGTATATATGTAACTTAAAAATAAGTATAAGCGTAACTTAAAAATAATTACCTTATGATTTCCATCTACAAATCCAACGCATAAATGGACACATTAGGTGAATGTGAAGTCGTCATAGGAAAGAGCGTTAAAGAAGGAAAACCCAAAGAGACAACAATGACATTATATTGATTAGCTATTACATAAGCCATTTGGGTAATGTCATCCATTTCTCTAGTGGTTGAGGACCTAACTTTGATATCATCAACGAATCTCACTATCGAAAAATGAGGTCCAAATAACTTTTCATACAACTTGCTTCTAGGACCTTTAAGTTCATTATCCAAATCACGACGAACAATTGACCATCCATCCGATCCATAACCATGAAACAATGCAGCGACTCTAAACCCACAATTTCCATCCTTCATCACATCAACAATGTCATCAATAAATCGATATGTATGGTAATTGTGTAATGTATTTACTACATGGTTTCTTCTCGAGGTTTGGGATAGCGTGAACATACCCTCTTTGAAGACTTTTGGGAGCTCGAGTGCGCTCGATCAACATACTCGTGATATGAAGGATCACGATAAACATCATATCCCGGTCTCTTCCCATTCTTCTTCACGCCTCCCTTGGTTTTTATTTTTTCAGGCGGTGGCAACATTTTTGATGTAGTGGGATAAGAAATTTCACACCCTACTCTTTAATGCTCTTTTCCGACAACATCTGCATGTACTTTTTCCAAATTTCCTCAATTGCATGGGTCATGTCCACCTCACGATCCATCATCTCGCATCCACCTCTTGTTTGCCTTCCATACTTAGCTTTCTCCAATGAATGTGAATAGCCTCGATGGTATTGGATCACCACTCGGTGTATATCTCCTAACTCACAAGCACAACGTAACCCGTACACTTTTCTATGAGTACACCCACTTTTGGGTGTCTGTACAACAATATCAACCTCACCCACTCTTCACAAATATGCCTCAAAGCGACTCTAGATCTGGATCCACGCAAATTTCCATAAAATGGGCTAGTGTGTGCATGTTCAACTTCATAAAAACTCTTCTGAAATGAAGCTCTAATGTTTCCCAATTGTATCTTAAGATTGCCATTCATAGCCTCCCAGCATTTGCACATATCACCTAAACTATTCTCCAACATTTGCTTCAATTTCTCATGTGCGGATTCAACCCTTTAAATAAATTAAAAAACAAGTAAGTCGACAATAAAATTAATATAAAAAACATTGACTAAAATCAAGATATATTAACATATGCATACCTATTGGTTGTGGTGTTTCCCAAATGCAACACTTGATTAATCCATGCTTCGACGAATCTATGTTTATGCGGAGACAACCATGTATCTTTCACATAATCAATAAATGCTGTAAAGTCAACACATGCATGCTCAAGTTGTTGCAACCGTTGTTGATACTCCACCTCATCACTAGCCCTTACAAGTTCATACCATTTTCTCTATCGACTCCCGCATGTCATCCACAACATATTCCTTACACTTCGCACATTTTGTTGTTGTGAAATCGACAAAGCAAATTGGTTATTTTAGGAAATACTATTTCAATTGCTTTCATCAAGGCAAGATCTCTATCAGTCAACACCACTTGTGGCCAAAACCCGTCCTTAGTAAATAACTGTTTCAACTTATCCAAAACCCAACAAAATTTTCGATGCGCTCGATTCCATATATGCAAATGCAACACCAAATGTCAGCTCAGTGGATGTCACACCAACTATTTCAAACAGAGGTTGTCTATACTTATTTGTCTTGTATGTGCTATCCATAATCAACACAATAGGAAACATATTCAACAACTTCACTGATTCTGGATGAGCCCAGAAAATATCCCTCACAACTTAGATCATCTTTTTCTGCTCAGTATACATAATCGATTCCTCTACCGACAAACAAATGTTGCATTTACATTTCTAGGCCCCTTATATCTTCATATTTTACTCTTGTGCTTATATATTTGCGTGATCCGAGTGACATTTTCTAGATCTCGCTCCTGCAATGACAAAAGTATGTGTCTTGGTGGAACATGATGTTTTGTCAAATCAACAATATGTTGTTGTTCTTCTGCATTAAGTCGACTTACAAACGGATGCCCTTCAAATGTATCAGGTAACCCATGATTGTGAACTCCATATTGTACATCAATCTTCCATCCGAACCATCTTTTGATGGTGTGGATCTAATTTTGAACGGACAACCACATTTCTTACTAGCACTCTGTGTTTCACTTTCTCCGTCTTTGTATTTTCCACCTTTATCACAACCAAATATTACTTTATCATTTCTTCCTCTCTTGCCTGTTTTGGTATCGAGCGTGTTATTATAACGGTCACTTTATTCCGATTCAATCTCCTTAACCCATCTTATCGCCTCTTCTCTTGTGGAAAACGTTCGCATATGTAAGCGGATCGGTATCTACGCATGTCGATTTTTATCGCATATCGAGGAATAACACCTTTAACAAAATTAAAAAATTAATAAAATTATAAAAAAACCGAACCGGATAACTACACAACATGTTATCCGATTAGCAATATAATACAAACTGGAGCACACACTAAAGGTTATCCGGTTTATTAATATTAACCGGATAACTTATGGCTGGTTTTCGGGAAAAATGCATTCGGTTTAGCTTTGCCAAGTTATCCGGTTCGGTAAAATACGTACGGATTTCTCCATTTTGGGTTATCGGTTCTTAAATTTGGTTTCGCTTGTCTTTTCCGCTTTCGAAAATAGTGAAAATAATAAAAATTCCATAGAAAAATAAAAAAGTAAAAGGATAAAATTGGAATATTAGAAAATTGTAGGGTATCGGAATAAGTGTAGGGGTATAGGGTAAAATTTTCTATAGTAAATATAGATGGAGCCTTATAAGATTATCGAGACCGCACCCATCTTATAAAGCCTAGCCTATTTCCACCCCTACTCTTACCTTTCTTTTCTTAATTTCTTCTTCTTATTTTCCTCCTCTTATTCTATTTTTATCTTCCTATTTTGTTGCTCTTGCTTCTTATCTTACTTCCTTTTTCTTCAAATTTTTTCTACAAATTATTCCATACAAATAAATATGGAGGAGTAATAACTATTTCTTTTACATAAAATGTTATTATGACGAAAGTTACACGTATAAAACTATTTATTTATATTTAAAAATTAATTAAAATATTTCAATCAAAGAGGACTTTATTAATACAAAATATTTTCTCTCTTTACTACCACCACAATAAAGTGGGTCGGTCATGTATTTCTCTGAAATTGTTTATCTCTCTTTGACCATGCAATTAATTAATTTGGTATATATCATAAATTAACTTTTTTTATTATTAATTAATTTTATATATTTATTCATGATAGTGTTACCTTGAAAAATCTTAAGGTATTCAAGCATGTGTAGTTAACGAAGATATTCTCATAAGCTAAGGGTAATCCTTTGAGATAAGAGTTTTTGGCTAAAAGTGTTTGGAATTTGGCTTTGTCGGACTGAATAATTCTATGGCCAATAGGAGTATCAAGTCAAAAGGTTGAAGTTGAGCTTTGTTTACCAAAAGTAGAAAAGTTGATACCAAATAACAAAGTGCTGGAAAATTGGTCTAGTCGACCAAAAGTTAAAAGAATGAATGAAGTAGTCGAAGTTGGTCTTGTCGACCAAAGGAATTCAAGACTTAGAAGATTTCTAAATGATTTAGTCTTGCTAGAAGATAATGTCGAAGTAAGTTGGAAGCGGGAATATTCAAACTTCAAAATCAACAGCAGTTACCAGCGGTTTATATCCTTATTGAGCCCCAAAAAGGTTGCGAGATCTAGTGAAGCAGTTGTCTTAGTTTTTAACGTGTCAATAGATCTTGTACATAGGCAGTTACATTGTAATTACTATAAATAAGAGATTTCAGTGTAGTTTTTCGTGTGTTCACGTGTACTGAAAATCACTTGTCAAAACTCTGTATTTCCAAGCGTAAGGAAGCAAAGAATGAGGAAGTATTTGATGTACGTGAATCACCATTTATATTTCAATGAAAATCCTTTACTTTTCAATTGTCTTTTTCGAATAATTTACTTGCTTTCTATTTACATTTGAGCAATCTTATTACGTTATTTTCTGCTTTACGTAAACAATTCAACATTTTTTGTCGGTCACGATTCACCAGTCAGTTAGTCTATTTCGTGCAAACACCTTTTGTCGATCACGAGTCACCAGTCAGTTGATCGAATTATAGTGTGGAAAGCTTTTAGACTTATTCCCTTAGTCTTAGAAAATCGTTTCTAGTACTAATTATTTCAACAAAGCAAGTGTATCTTCAAAATCTTAACACATATATTAAGATCAATTGGTCGATCTTGCGAGTAACCCTTAGGTTTTAGGGCTTTGGGAGGACCAGCGGTTGTTTACCATTTTCCACAGTAAACAAATTGGCACGCCCAGTGGAACCAGCGCTAAGTGTTTTATGTTAAATGTTACAAGTGTATGAAACTTAGGAGTGAGAATTTAACCAAAGAGTATATTAAACCACCAACTAGGAGACGTACATCAAGGATGTCTAATCCTACAAACGTAGACAAAATTTCGTCATAAACTTTAAGTACTACAGATCCAATGATTTCTCAAGTTACGCCTTTGCCTCCTTTGAACAATCCAACTGCTTCAATGTCGACCACGGTCTCGCCCATTCTCGGGCTCCACCGCGAGCCTAGGGCCTCGATGACTCTGTTGAAATCCCTCATGTGCCTCATTTTGGAGCTGCGAATCTTGTTTATGGAATGTCGTATTCCATGATGCCAGGATATCAGTCGACATCAAATGCAACAGTAGTGTTGGATAATGTCCAAAATCTAAACTCTCATTTAGAAGGATCTACACTATGAGGAAATAGAGGCAATCAAAAGAGAGAATGCCATCTCAACCAATAGTACCGCCTCACTAACACTTCATGTAGCAGTATTAAGGCAACAAATAAATGATAGTAAACATGATTTGGTTAATATGTTAACCAATCAAATAGGGAATGTATTTAATCCCATAGTACAAGAGTCTGCTGAGACTAATAGGCAGTCAGATGAAACAAATCAATAGGTGATTTCCCAATTAACACGTTTGTGTAGCTTCTTGGGTGCTTCCCCAGCATCTGTTCGACAGGCGCCACTTGTTCAACTAGATGCACCGGGTCAAGTATACATGGGGGCAATAGAGGATGAAAGTTTCCATCAGGGACAAGTGATGATTGCCTCAAAGAATCTTGTAGTCGACCCACCTAGGGTATTAGTAAATCGACAACAAGAGGTTGATCAAATTGTTGATCAAATTCGACAAGAGGATCTAGCCGTAGAAAATAATCTAACCACTATTTTCGAAATAATTATTGCTAGGAATGGTATGAATACCATACTTCAGAGGACAACATATTCTTCCCCTTTGTCTGAGTATATCTTACAAACTGAAAACCCTAGAGGATGGAAAATTCCTAAGTACACAAAATTTGGGGGAGAAACTGGGGAGTCGATAGTGGAACATATTGCTAGGTACTTGACTGAGTCTGGGGATATGGCAAACAATGAAAATTTAAGGGTAAAACATTTTCCCTCATCCCTTACTAAGGCAGCCTTCACGTGGTTTACCATTTTGCCTCCAAACTCGATTGACTCATGGACAAAGTTGGAAAAAAAATTCATGAACAATTTTATGAGGGGCATTCAAAAATTTGTTTGGTCGAATTGTCAAATATTAAAAGAAGGTTTGTTGAAACTATTGATGATTACTTAAATAGGTTTAGGTCGTTGAAAGCAAGATGCTTTACTCAAGTTTCAGAACATGAACTTATTCAAATGGCCGCTGGAGGTTTGGATTATTCCATTAGAAAGAAAATCGACCCAACCTTTGTGAAAAGTATGTGCAACTAGATGGTAGAGTTTGACATTTAGAATGTTTGAGATTAGAAGATTCGGACATACTAAGGCTAAGACTAAGAAAGAAAAAGTAGCCTACATAGATTATGATGACAGATATCCCATTTATGAGGCCGACTATATCTCGCCGACCGAGGCAGAAGTCGACGTGGCTGAAATGAAGCCAGGGCCTGCATATGAGTGTAAATCATTATTTCCCGCCAAAGGAAAAAACACTGTAAAAATAATTCAAAATTTCCAACAAGAACTTATACTTTTGATGTCACTAAATGCGAAGAAATTTTCGATTTGTTAGTTAAAGATGGTCAAATTTGAGTACCTCCAAGTGCTAAATTACCACCATTAGAACAACGACAGAAAAGAGGTTTTTGTAAATTCCATAACTATCTTGGTCACACAACCTCTCAATGTTTTCTTTTCAGGGATCTTATTTAAAAATCGTTGCATGAAGGTGACTGAAATTTTTTGCCAGGAAAATGAAGATTGATATTGACCCTCTTAGGCAAGAGGAGGCCCTGTTTCTCGAACCTATCGACATCAACATGGTGGAAATTACTGAGTTTCTCGATGATGATATGGTCGAGGAGGGTACTGGAGAAAGTCCTGATGTTGGATTAGCTGATGTGTACCCAAAGCCTGAGGAGGACCTGTTGGACTTTCTCTACTCAAAGAATAAGGGTTCGCAAGCTTGCTTGTGCCCTAGATGCGGCGCTTTAACTAATAATATTGCTGCTAAAAAATTTCAAAAATTGCAGTTGGAAAAGGGCAAAGGCAAGATGTATAATCAGAGGTTTCCTGCAACAAGGGACCCAAGAAAGGCTTTGGGAAATTCCCACGATAAATCAGGGAGTTATATTCCTTCAGCAAGTGCTCCTAGGGGCAATTGGATCAAGCCCCGAAGGAGAATGGGGGCACCAACTGACGGTGCTATTGCTAGAGATCCAAACAAAGGAAAGCCGGCTGTTAACCACCAACATGAGTTTAAGTCTGAAAATAAAAGCCACATTTCTTAAAACTACATGGGCAAAAATCCAATGACTCGGACCCAATGGAGACGCTTCCAGCATCAAAACCAAGCTAAGTGGCAAGCTGTTGCTAGGGAGATTGCTGCAAACAAATCAGGACACCAAAAATAATACAAGGTGAAGGTCGATTCTGCTGCCAAAGAACGAATCAAAGAATTCGTGAATAGACCAGTTCCCAAGTGTTCTGATGAAGCTACTGATGACTTCAGGTCCAACTCTAAAGAGAGTTTGGAAATTTTGGTCAATGTCGTATGAATTCTGCCTGCAGAATATGGCTATTTGACTGAAGTGGAAGATATGGCATATGTCAATGCTGAGGAGATGGCTTTACACAAGCCAACATGCTACTTTGTAATGAATAATGGTTCTGTCGAGAACCAAGATACATTCTTTGAGAAGCCCGACATGGCTATGAAGAACCATTTGAAGCCTCTTTTAATAAGGGCTAAAGTCGAAGGGATGGCTATCAATAAGGTGTTGGTAGATTGTGGCGCAACTGTAAACATTATGCCACATCACATACTCAAGAAAATCGGTAAATATGACACCGATGTTATATCTCACATCGTGATCTTGTCAGACTACGAAGGAAGAACTAGGAACACCATAGGGGTGATCCAAGTTGATATTACTGTCAGCTCAGTTACTAGGACGACTATTTTTATGGTAATTCAAGGCAAGCCAAGTTACAACCTCTTGGTTGGAAGGGAATGGCTGCACGGTGTAGGAGTTGTGCCATCTTTTGTGCACCGGCGTTTGGTGATATATAGGGAAGATGGAATAGTCGAGAATATTGAACCCGACCAGGGATATTTCATGGCTGACGTGAATAATGTCAGAAAAAACAGTTCGATAGGAAATTAGCTAACATTTCCATATATCAACCTGCTGAAGATGTATATGTAAACCTTGATGAGGCATTTGTTTCTTTAAAGCTGCATAAAAACCATGCTTTTATGTGGGATATGGAACCCCTTGAGGATCCATATTGTCAAAAACGGCCGACAGGCTGGGGAGACATTAGTGATAATGATGTTTGAGCTAGAATCTCTCAAAAGGATTTCAGCATATATTGTCGAAAATAAAGTAAATTCGGTGCTAGAGGCTGAAGAAAACATGGTTGTCGAAGCCAATAAGATTCAAATTCTGGATGAAGAAGTTACTTTGGCTATTGAGCCAAAGCCACCAGATAAAAAAGAATTGGTCAAAGAAAACGTCGATAAGCAGCGTCTGGATTGCATATATGACGAAGAGCCCTTAGGCTTAAAGAAGGATCCAATGACGCCAGAAAAAATGCAGCCACAAGATCCTTTGGAAGAAATAGATCTTGGCAAAAAGGGAGATAAAAGACCAACTTATATTAATGCCAATATCGATCAAAATTTTAAGTCTGAGGTAATATCTTTATTAAAAGAATTTAAAGATTTTTTGCTTGGGACTATAATGAAATGCTAGGTTTAAGCAAGGATTTGGTTGAATTAAAGTTGCCAATAAAAGCTGGGAAAAATCCAGTAAAGCAGACACTTCGCTCCAGAAATAATGTCAAAAATCAAAGAGGAGATAGAAAGACTCCTTAAAAGCAAATTCATAAGAACTGCAAGGTATGTCGACTGGTTGGCAAATATAGTGTCAGTAATTAAGAAAAATGGAAAGCTAAGAGTGTGCATTGATTTTAGAGATTTAAATATTGTCACTCTTAAAGATGAATATGCTATGCCTGTAGCAGAAATGTTGGTTGACTCTGACTCTACTGCTAGTTTTGAATATTTAAGTATGTTTGATGATTATTCTGGTTATAACCAATTTTTTATTGCAGATGAAGATGTGCCGAAGACGGCGTATCGTTGCCCAGGGGCACTAGGAACCTATGAATGGGTTGTCATGCCATTCGGCTTGAAAAATGCTGGAGAAACATATCAAAGGGTAATTAGTTCTATGTTCCATGATTTTATTGAAGATTTCATGCAAATTTATATTGATGATATTGTAATAAAATCGAACAGCAAACCGAATCATCTGCGACATCTTCAAAAGGCTTTAGAAAGGATGAGAAAATATGGATTAAAAATGAATCCATTAAAATGTTCTTTTTGTGTGCAGGCAGATAATTTTCTTAGCTTTGTGGTGCATAAAAAAGGCATAGAAGTGAATCAAACCAAAACCAAAGCCATCATCGGTAAAATAAATTTCCTAAGGAGGTTCATATCCAACTTAAGTGGAAAAACCAAAGTATTTTCACCACTACTTCAATTGAAGAATGAGGATTTCGTTTGGCAGGAGGAACATCAAAAGGCTTTTGAAAAAATCAAAGAATACTTAGTGCAGCCTCCAATATTGGCACCTCCTGTTAGACATAGGCCTATTGTGACACCCCAAATTAATTCAACTATTAAATAATTAGAAATTTAATTATTAATTTAATTAAAGGTTTAATTATTGGCATTTTGAATTAATGGATTAATATTTAATTAATTAAATGGGAGTGTTGGGGTGTAAAGTGGAATTGGGAGGTGTTAGAGTAAAAGACTCTAATTATTCCAATTATTCTAATTTGGTTATTTTATTATTTGGAAAATAAAAAGGAATAAATAAAGGAATTGAGGAATAAGAGAAGGATTGGAGAAAATTAGGATTCATTCTACGTGTTTTTGGAAAAGAGAAGAGGAAAGAGGAGAAAAGTCAAACGCCGAGAATTCGAAGAATCATCGCGAGGTAAAGGGTGATTGAATCTGATTATTATGCCTTATAGGTTTTAATGATCAATAGAACGAATTGATCCATTAGGAATCTCGAATTAGGATCCTAGGTTGTGCCCTACTGTATAATCCGACGTAAAACCTTCATTTGGAATTGTTATGAACGGTTAGATTATGTAGGATGATCTTAGACTAATTGGAAAACATGATTTTGTGATTAAATGGATGTAAAAGGGGATTAAGAAATTCTGTTATGGTATAATTTAAAGTTTGGTGATGAATGGAATTAATAGGATGGAAACAGTGGAGAAAAACTGGTTTTTGGGTGAAAATTAACAGTATGGGTCGACACATAGCCTTGTGGATCGATGCAAGCAGTGAAAATGTAGAAAACCAGAAGCGTAGGAATCTTATGCATCGACTCATAGGAAGAAAAATTAAGCTATGCATCGACACATACGTGTTATGCATCGACACATACTGAACTATTTTTGAAAAATGCAGAATTTTTAACTGTATGCATCGATGCATACGTTCTATGTGTCGACACAAGCAAGTTATGTATTGACACGTGAAGTTTTGTGTCGATACATACTGTATTGGGACAGAAGGGAAATTTCTGAAAACGGTTTCGGTCATATCTTTGCGACCGTAACTCCAATTTAGGCATAGTTGGTATTGTTGGAAAGCTTAGAACGAGTACTGTCTATTAATAACATTTTAAAACCGTGGTTGAGATCTGAAGGATTGTTTTGGTTTCGTATGTAGGGATTCGTTTTAATTAGTATTTATACATTGTGTATACTTGCTGTATGTTAATTTCATGTGTTGTAATTAACGTTATATGTCATGACTTGTTGTTATCATGTGTTGATTGATGGTGTGGCTATGTATGGCATGGTGTGGAATTATGTTGTAATCATATTCTGTGGATAGAATGTTGCATGCTTAATGATGTGCATGCATATGCATTAGTGGAGTTAATTCCATTTGTGGAATTTGGCTCGTATTGTCGATAACCGTACCCGGGTGATTGTGGGTGGTGAGGCTGGATTCGTGTCCGGGTGATTATGGACGAATCGATGTTGGTGACTTGGTCACGTTTGGTACCACATGCATTGAGTCTGCATTGCATATGTAATTATAACATGTTAGGAAGAATTCCAGTGTTATACTTGCATTGATTGTTATTATGTGCATAATGAACTGTATGGCATCGTATTTGTGGATTGTTATCTGGTCATGCTAATGCGTGTGGAATAATGCATTGATTGTTTTATTGTTTTAAAGAAACGTATAATTCATTTTAATTTTGATGAAATCTCACCCTTACTTTGATGATTTCAGATTGAAGTGATTAGATGCTCAGGATTTGGTGAGGATGGCTTATAGAGCTATGCTATTTAGATTTGTCCGCGTGTCAGTGTCATGCTCTGGTAGATGTAACACTGGGGAACGATTGTTTTGGAATTTTAAGGATTGTTAAACTTGTTTCTTTGAGTTTATGCTTGGAATAATTATGATTGAGTTATTATGGATTTTTATGTTCTTTCCGCTGTGTAAAACATGACTGTTGGTTTGAATTATATTTAATAATTTCTTCAGTAAATGCATGATTACTGATTTGTTATTTGGTTATTTTGAATTTTTAAATTGTGACGCCCTTCGTTATGTTAAACTCTGATTAAAAATATATAATTCGCGGGGAAATTAGAAGCGGTGTTACAATAGTGGTATCACAGTATAGTCGGTCGTGTCTTAGAGTCTTTATCCCTTTTGTATGCGACTAGTGCAAGGTAACACTATCGATACTTGTGTGCTGATGTGATTGTTTTGTAATGTTACCGAACAATGGCCGGAAGGGGTAACGGAAGAGACGATGCTGCTATTGATGAAGCCTTGGGAATGCTAGCTGGAGTGCTTGGAGGGAATCAGTTGGGAGGTGGTATTGGTGCTGATAGGCAATTGGGAAACTTTCAGAGGAACAATCCTCCATTGTTCAAAGGAACTCATGATCCCGAAGGTGCTCAGAGATGGTTGAAGGAGATCGAGAGGATCTTCAGAGTGATTGACTGTGCAGAAGAGCTGAAGGTGAGGTATGGTACTCACATGTTGGCGGAGAAGCGATAGCGGTGGGTTGCTACAGGGCGAAATGGAACAAGATGGTATTGCATTAACGGGTGTGTTCGAGAGAGCTTTGAGGAGATACTCACGAAGATATTCGGGGCAAGAAGGAGATGGAATTTCTGGAGCTCAAGCAGGGCAACAAGTCTGTGAGCGAGTATGCTTCAAAGTTTATTGAGTTGGAGAAGTACTATGCTCATTATGCTAACGATGCAGATGGAGAATTTTCCAAATGTGTCAAGTTTGAGAATGGTCTACGTGATGAGATCAAGCAGGGTATCAGGTATCAGCGTATCTGGAGGTTTGCTGATTTGGTAGTTTGTAGTTGGATTCTAGAAGAGGATCTTGCTAATACTCTGACGAATGCTCAAGGACATGTTGATCGTAAAGGAAAGAAACAGGTGGATCGTGGGAAACCTTATGATAAGGATAATTAGAGATCCGGTGGTTGGAAGAAGCCTAGTGGGGGAGATTCTGGTTCTTCCATTAAGTGCTACAAGTGTGGTGAGATAGGACACCGTATGGTAGACTGGAAGAGTAAAGATAGAAAGTGTTTCATGTGTGGGAAACTCGGGCATGTGGCCAATGAATGCAAAATGAGAGTGGTGAGTTGTTACAACTATGGCGAAGAAGGTCATACTCGTCCGCAGTGTACTAAGCCAAAGAAGGAACAAGCTGGTGGTAAAGTGTTCGCTTTGTCAGGATCAGAGACTAAGCCGGACGATCGGTTGATTAAAGGTACATGTTTTATTACTGACATACCTTTAATTGCGATTATTGATACTGGAGCGACACATTCTTTTATTGCTTTGGATTGTGCTAAAAGATTGAACTTGGATATTTCTAATATGGATGGAAGTATGGTTATTGATACTCCTGCGTCAGATTCAGTGACTACTTCATTTGTTTGTAGGAATTGTCCTATTGTAATTTTTGGTAGAGGTTTCGGTATGGATTTAGTGTGCCTACCGTTAGAACAACTTGATATCATCCTTGGAATAAACTAGTTGGAATTCAACCAGGTTCATATCAATTGTTTTGAGAAGACGGTTATTTTTCCGGAAGAAGCTAGAGTTGAATATGTGACTATGTCAATTAAGCAGATGAATTCAGCTGTTAAGGAAGGTGTTGTGGTGTTTATGATGTATTCTTCGATGGAGGTGAAAGGAAAAGCTAAGAGTGATGAATTGCCAGTGGTGAATGAATTCCCAAAAGTGTTTCCGGAAGATGTTAGTGAATTGCCACCTGAGAGAGAAGTGGAGTTTACTATAGATTTGATTCCTAGAATTAGTCCGGTGTCGATGGTGCCTTATCGCATGTCAACATCTGAATTATTTGAGTTGAAGAAGCAGATAGAGGAATTGCTTGAGAAGAAGTTTATTCGTCCTAGTGTTTCGCCGTGGGGTGCTCCTGTGTTGTTGGTTAAAAAGAAAGAGGGTTCGATGAGATTGTGTGTTGATTACAGGCAGTTGAACAAAGTTACGATCAAGAATCGATATCCATTGCCGAGGATTGATGATTTGATGGATCAGTTAGTTAGAGCTTGTGTATTTAGTAAGATTGATTTGAGATCAGGATATCATCAGATTCGTGTGAAGACGGAGGATATTCAGAAAACCGCATTTAGAACGAGGTATGGACATTATGAGTATTCTGTTATGCCGTTTGGAGTTACTAATGCACCTGGTGTTTTCATGGAGTATATGAACAAAATATTTCATCCGTATCTTGATAAATTCATGGTGGTATTTATTGATGACATTTTGATCTATTCGAAGAATGATGAAGAGCATGCAGAACATCTTAGAATTGTGTTGGAACTATTGAAAGAGAAGAAGTTGTATGCGAAGTTGTCTAAGTGTGAGTTCTGGTTAAGTGAAGTAAGCTTTCTTGGTCATATGATTTCCAAGAATGGTATTATTGTTGATCCTACGAAGGTAGAAGCGGTATCTTAGTGGGAAGCGCCGAAGAATGCGTCCGAAATCCATAGTTTCCTTGGTCTTGCAGGTTACTACAGAAAGTTCATTGAAGGATTTTCGAAGTTAGCTTTGTCGTTGACTAAGTTAACAAGAAAGGGTCAGGTGTTTGTTTGGGATGCTGAATGTGAGAAAGGATTCCAAGAGTTGAAGAAGAGGTTGACTACTGCTCTGATTCTAATTTTTCCGAATCCGGCAGAATCTTTTGTTGTGTATTGTGATGCGTCATTGATGGGATTAGGTGGTGTTTTGATGCAAGATAAGCAGGTTGTGGCTTATGCTTCAAGACAGTTGAAGATTCATGAAAGGAATTATCCGACTCATGATTTAGAGCTGGCAACAGTGGTATTTGTTTTGAAATTATGGAGGCATTACTTGTATGGTTCTCGATTTGAGGTATTAAGTGATCGTAAGAGTCTAAAGTATCTCTTCGATCAGAAAGAGTTGAACATGAGGCAGAGAAGGTGGTTAGAATTTCTGAAATATTATGATTTTGGGTTGAATTACCATCCCGTAAAGGCAAACATAGTTGCGGATGCATTGAGTAGGAAGTCATTGCATATGTCTATGTTAATGGTCCGTGAATTAGAGTTGGTTGAGTAGTTCAGAGATTTGAGTTTGGTATGCGAGACTACTTCTGATAGTGTTAAGTTGGGTATGTTGAAGCTGACTAGTGGTATTCTTGAGGAAATTGATGGGCAATCGATGTTGGTTTAGTTGATAAGTTGACATTGATCAACCAAGGTCAAGGAGGTGAATTCCGAATTGGTGAGAATGGTGTTATGAGGTTTGGTGATAGGGTGTGTGTTCCGGATATTGTAGAACTTAGGAGGAGTATTTTGGAAGAAGGACATCGTAGTGGATTGAGTATTCATCCCGGTGCTACTAAGATGTATCATGACTTGAAAAAGTTATTTTGGTGGCCTTGAATGAAAAAGGAAATTGCCGAGTTTGTTTATGCTTGTTTGGTTTGTCAGAAGTCAAAGATTGAACATCAGAAACTGTCAGGATTGATGGAACCGTTGTTTGTTCTGGAGTGGAAATGGGATGGCATTTCTATGGATTTTGTATTAGGTTTGCCAAGGACAACGAAGAATTGTGATTCTATTTGGGTTATTGTTGATCGGTTGACGAAGTCCGCTCACTTTATTTCGATAAGAATGGATTATCCTATGGAAAGGTTGGCAGAATTGTATGTTGAGAAGATTGTAAGTTTGCATGGTATTCCTTCTAGTATTGTGTCGGATAGAGATCTGAGGTTTACGTCTAAGTTTTGGACGGAATTGCAAGAAGCGTTAGGTACTAAGTTACGATTGAGTTCCGCTTATCATCTGCAGACAGATGGTCAGACGGAGAGAACGATTCAGTCGTTAGAGGATTTGTTGAGGGCTTGTGTGTTGGAGAAAGGTGGAGCTTGGGATGGTTTTCTACCATTGATTGAGTTTACCTACAACAATAGTTTTCATTCGAGTATTGGTATGGCTCCGTTTGAGGCATTTTATGATAGGAGGTGTCGTACACCGTTGTGTTGGTACGAATATGGAGAAAGTGCTGTGATTGGACCGGAGATTGTCCAACAGACTTCAGAAACGATCAAGATGATTCAGGAGAAGATGAGAGCTTCTCAGAGTCGTCAGAAAAGTTATCATAATAAGAGGAGGAAGGATCTCGAGTTTAGTGAAGGAGATCATGTGTTTATGCGAGTTACTCCAATGACTGGTATTTGTCGAGCTTTGAAGTCAAAGAAGTTGACTCCGCTTTTATTGGTGCGTGTCGATTACAAGAAGGTCGGAAGAGTTGCTTATCAGATTGCTTTACCTCCACCGCTTGCGAACCTGCATGATGTCTTCCATGTATCTCAGTTGAGGAAGTAGATTGTTGATCCGTCTCATGAGATTCAGGTAGATGATATCTGGTCTGAGATAATCATTGTTGAGGCATTACTGCGAATCGAGGATCGAAAGGTGAAGCGATTACGTGGTAAAGAGATAGCAGTGAAAGTTGCTTGGGAGGACCGCAGTGGAAATGTAACTTGGGAGCTGGAGGCGGATGAAGGACTCGTATCCCGAACTTTTCGTCTAAGGTATGTTTTCGAGGACGAAAACTCTTCTTAGTAGGGGAGAGTTGTGACACCCCAAATTAATTCAACTATTAAATAATTAGAAATTTAATTATTAATTTAATTAAAGGTTTAATTATTGGCATTTTTGAATTAATGGATTAATTATTTAATTAATTAAATGGGAGTGTTGGGGGTGTAAAGTGGAATTATTTAATTAATGGATTAAAACCTTCAATTGGAATTGTTATGAACGGTTAGATTATGTAGGATGATCTTAGACTAATTGGAAAACATGATTTTGTGATTAAATGGATGTAAAAACGGATTAAGAAATTCTGTTCTGGTATAATTTAAAGTTTGGTGATGAATGGAATTAATAGGAATTAGAAACAGTGGAGAAAAACTGGTTTTTGGGTGAAAATTAACAGTATGGGTCGACACATAGCCTTATGGATCGATGCAAGCAGTGAAAATGTAGAAAACTAGAAGCGTAGGAATCTTATGCATCGACTCATAGGATGAAAAATTAAGATATGCATCGACACATACGTGTTATGCATCGACACATACTGAACTATTTTTGAAAAATGCAGAATTTTAACTGTATGCATCGATGCATCGTTCTATGTGTCGACACAAGCAATTTATGCATTGACACATGAAGTTTTGTGTCGATACATACTGTATTGGGACAGAAGGGAAATTTCTGAAAACGGTTTCGGTCATATCTTTGCGACCGTAACTCCGATTTAGGCATAGTTGGTATCGTTGGAAAGCTTAGAACAACTACTGTCTATTAATAACATTTTTAAAACCAGTAGTTGAGATCCTGAAGGATTGTTTTGGTTTCCGTATGTAGGGATTCGTTGTAATTCGTATTTATCTGTTGTGTATACTTGGTGTATGTTAATTTCATGTGTTGTAATTAACGTTATATGTCATGACTTGCTGTTATCATGTGTTGATTAATGGTGTGGCTATGTATGGCATGGTTTGGAATTATGTTGTAATCATATTCTGTGAATTGAATGTTGCATGATTAATGATGTGCATGCATATGCATTCTGGTGGAGTTAATTCCCATTGTGTGGAATTTGGCTCGTATTGTCGATAACCGTACCCGGGTGATTGTGGGTGGTGAGGCTGGATTCGTGTCCGGGTGATTATGGACGAATCGATGTTGGTGACTTGGTCATGTTTGGTACCACATGCATTGAGTCTGCATTGCATATGTAATTATAACATGTTAGGAAGAATTCCAGTGTTATACTTGCATTGATTGTTATGATGTGCATAATGAGGCGTATGGCATCGTATTTGTGGATTGTTATCTGGTCATTAATGCGAGTGGAATAATGCATTGATTGTTTTATTGTTTTAAAGAAACATATATTGCATTTAATTTTGATGAAATCTCACCCTTACTTTGATGATTTCATTGAGTGATTAGATGCTCGAGGATTTGGTGAGGATGGGATAGAGCTATGCTATTTAGATTTTTCCACGTGTCAGTGTCATGCTCTGGTAGATGTAACACTGGGGAATGATTGTTTTGGAATTTTAAGGATTGTTAAACTTGTTTCTTTGAGTTTATGCTTGGAATAATTATGATTGAGTTATTATGGATTTTTATGTTCTTTCCGCTGTGTAAAACATAACCGTTGGTTTGAATTATATTTAATAAGTTCTTTAGTAAATGCATGATTACTGATTTGTTATTTGGTTATTTTGAATTTTTAAATTGTGACGCCCTTCGTTATGTTAAACTCTGATTAAAAATATATAATTCGCGGGGAAATTAGAAGGAGTGTTACACCTGTGAGGTTATATATTGCAGCCTCAGATTCGACTATAGGAAGTATGTTAGTCCAAAAGGATGAAAAAGGTGTCGAAAGACCCGTGTATTACCTTAGTCGAATGCTTAATGATCCTGAAACTAGGTATAGTGATATAGAAAACTATGCCTATGCTTGTATTTCTCTTGTATTAAATTAAAGCAACATACAAAACCTATTAATGTGTATGTGTCTTCTCATTTTGATATTATTAAACACATGTTGTCCAAACCAATTTTACATAGTCGAATTGGTAAATGGGTGTTAGCATTAATAGAGTACTCTCTGACTTATATGCCCTTAAGAGAAATGAAAGGGAAAGTAGTGGCATACTTCCTTGTCGACCATTCAATGGTTGGTATGCCCCAAAACTACGTCGATTTAGTGCCATGGAAATTATACGTTGATGGTTCTAGCCATAAAGATGGAGCTGAAATAGGAGGAATTGTAATTTCTCCCAGTGGAATTCTAGCAGAGTTAAAGTATAAAATCGATGACATATGTACAAATAATGAAGTAGAATACGAGTCTTTAATAACAGGACTTGAACTACTGCTAGAATTAGGGGCAAGGAATGTCGAAATTATGGGAGATTCTGAATTGGTGATTTAACAAGTATCAAAGGAATACAATTGTGTTAAAGAAAACTTAATCATGTATTTTGTGATCACCATTAGATTGCTCAAGCAATTTGAGCAAGTGAATATTCAACATATACCGCGATGAGAAAATCAAGAGGCCAATGACTTAACACAAGAAGCTTCAGGATACAAGAAAGACCAAAGTGAAGAACCTATTCAGGTAAGAGAGAAGGTTCGAGCAACTTTGTTATCTCCTTCAGACTTGTCAATTATTAAGTTAGGAGTTGTAGATACTGAAAATTTTGAAATTCTAACTGTTGACAATGGGCAATATATTGACTGGCGCAAGCCATTGGTCAACTATCTGCATTTTGCTACGAGGTCAACAGAGCGAAAGATCAAATATCGTGCCCTCAGTTATGTCTTGATAGAAAATGAATTATTCAAGAAAATTTCTGAAGGAATATTGCTTAAGTGCCTTGGAGAAAGTGAGGCATATATAGCGGTGTCAAGTGTGCACAGTGGGGCGTGTGGTACGCATCAAGCTGGATACAAAATGAAATGGCTATTGTTGCATTCAGGCGTCTATTGGCCTTCAATGTTGAAAGATTTCATTGAATTTGCTAAAGTTTTCCAAGAATGCTAAATGCATGGGGGCATACAACATGTTCCTGCAAGTGAATTAATTGTAAATCCTTGGCCATTTAGGGGATGGGAATTTGATGTGATTGGAGAAATAAAACCAGCTTCATCAAAACAACAAAGGTACATTTTAGTCGGCATTGATTATTTTACAAAATGGGTCGAGGTTGTAGCCTTAACAAAGGTCGACCAAGAAGCTATCATTGAGTTTATACAAAGCCACATCATGTGTCGATTACGGATGCCATAAACAATTACAAATGACCAAGAATCAATGTTTATTGGGCGGAAAATGCAAGAATTTACGCAAGAAGTTGGAATCAAATTATTAACTTATACTCCTTACTATGCTCAGGCAAATGGCCAAGTCGAAGTTGCCAATAAGATAATAATTAGCCTAATTAAGAAGCATGTAGGAAAGAAGCCAAGAAATTGGCATAAAATACTAGATCAAGCCTTATGGGCATTGTAATACGGTGAACTGACTTTGAGATTTTTGTATCGCAAATGTGCAGATAGCAAGAGTCGCCACCGACTTTTCTTTTATCCAATTAAGGGAAGGTAAAAAGTACGAAAAAGACCTTCGTTAGATTACGAGTAAGGAGAAGGTTATGAAAAGGGAAGGTATTAGCACCCCTTTTCATCCGTAGTTATCTACGGCTCTTAGTTGCTCTTAGATCACTTTAAATATTGTGCTTTACGTGTGTTTGACAAAATGTTTGAAAAGGCATTTCGCTTTGACTCGTAATGATTCATGTAGGAATGTATACAAAGTGTTCGAAATGTTTCGTTTTTGAAAAGAGTTTGAACTTTGACAAAAGTGTGAGGTGTGAAAAGTATTTTGATAGAGCAAGCAACTAAAAGTCTTATTACCTACTCAGAATGGTTGTTTTCGTGTTATTTTACGTTCCTTTAGAATGGCGCTATCCATACCATTAGTTGGTAGGTAACTCCATTCGTTGGATGTAAGCGGGACATTCGAAGGGACATCGTATGGTCATAGAAAGCAACTTGTAGGAAGTATCCTAGCACATTCGAAGGGACTATCATCATTTTTCGTAGGCAACAATCGAGGGTCAAGATCATGTATTCGGAGGCGACATCGTGGGTCTATGATCTTTGTATCGAAGGGACTATGATGATTTGTTTTGAAGGCAACGGTGCTAAAATACCTCTACGTTCGAGGGACTTGACCATTTGAATTCGTAAGGCAACGAGAGAGAATTACCCTAAGGGGTGCATGTGTGAAAAGAGAGTGTGTCAATTTCAGATATTTTATCTTGGAGTTATGAGTGATCTATGTCCAATTTTATCTTTCCATACATGCCTAATTACTAGCAGTTTATAGGGTGCGGAAAATAAATTGCGGAAATGTAAAGTGCGGAAAGATAAATTCTACGCTATTACATGGCTTTGGGACAGATACATAATTGAAAGTGCGGAAAACAAAAGTCCTAATTAAACTATTACATCCCATAGGCAATTACATAATTGGAAAAGAAAAGCAATAAAAATCGTCTGAAACGGTATAACCTGTGAAAAGATGCAAAATCGGAAAAAAGAAGAAAATTGCATAAGAGAAAAATGTTAGTAAAAATAAGTATTTTTAAATGAGAAATTTTTTTTGTGTTAATAATGACATTAATATGATAAAATAATTTTTTTGGGAATTTTTGGAATTGATTTGATAATTAAAAAACAATTAAAAGTCATTTAAATGATAAATTAGCAATTAAATTAAATATGCATGCAAAAATAATAATTTTAATTTTAAAAATTAAATATACATTTTTCTGATGATTATGCAAAAAATAAATATTTTTGGTGTTTTTTATATGCATGATAAAAATTATTGAAGATAAATTAAATAGAATGAAAATATTAAAAGGAAAATATAGAAAATATGAAAATATGTGTTAGTTTGTAAAGAAGCAAAAATAAATGGTCTTGCCAGGGATCGAACCGGTGACCTCTTGGATGAAAACACGCGCCCCTTGCCTTACCACTAGACCAAAGCGCATTTGGTGTTATGAAATTAAAACGAAGCGCTTTTACACAATTTATCGAAACCCGAACACGTGCGAAGATCTTCATCTTCTCCATTTGAATTTTTGAAAAGTTAGCATCGGCTTCCTTCGACGCTATGACCCCTGCAATTTCCAAAATGTCATACAAGTAATATAAATGAATTGTGAGTACATGAATCGATTGCCAATATCATTCTAAACACGATGGTGGTGGTCTTTTGGTCCAATTTAACCGATTTAGGAAAACCCCAAACGGTTGAAAACCCTAATCATGGTAATTGTGTTTCATGGAAATGCAATTAAACTATCCGTAAAGTTTTCAAGCTTCGTTCTAAACACAAAACAAACAACAAAACATGTTAAAATGCATGATAAATAATTCGTTTTTGAAAAAGTGACAAACCGAAATCGTATTTGCTTGATTCTTGATGTTTTTGAATGATGTAAGGGTCTGGAATGCTTCAAGGGATGTCAAGGAATGTGTTTGGATGCTCAAAATCAATTGAAACAAGCTGGAACCAAGGCTGCTAGTGACTTGTAGTGCACGGTTTTTTTGACTTTAGGTTAGGTTCTTGAGGCAATTTTTCTCTTTCTTGTGTGATATGCATTGTATATTTATAATGGATGAAAATTGAGCTGATTTGAGGAACAAATAATCATCAATCAATGCAAAGATTATTTAATTTTGTACAAAATCAAATCTTATCTTTTTTGATCAATTTCCATCAATTCCTTGCCAAATCAAAACCAATTTCGAAATTGACAGCTTTTATGAGTTGCTTGGACCTCAAGGATGAGAGAAAAAATCAATTTGCATTTAATTTTGATTTTATACCTTGTTTTTTAAATTTAATTTGTATTTAAATGAATAAAATCCAAATTAAATAGAAAAATAAAGCTAAAATTCGTGGCATTGGGCTTGGATGTTCCAAATTGTCTAAGGAACAAGTTTGAATGAAGAAAAACAAGGCCCGTTTGCAAAAATTTTGATTTTACAAGTATCTCTTTTGTGCACCTCTTCAAAAATGCCCAACTTGTGCAATGTGTATTTTGCTCAATTTTCCACATTTTTGAGTGTTCTTGGACTTTTTAGAAAGCTCTAAGTGTCCTCTAACCAACCTCTTTGGATTAATCTCAATTGGAGTTTCCATGCTCAATAAATCTTCAATACAAAAGTTGACTTTTGTTGACTTTGAAAAGGACTCAGAATGTTTTGATCCATACCTTCCAAATGAAGCATTTTTGAACATTCTTGTGAGACATGAAGTTGTAGAGAATTTAATTTCCTTCAAAGTGAGAGGTGGTGGAAAAATTTACGAGAAAGTATGAAGAAGTTATGCTCACCAAAGTTCGATTGACTTTTCAACGAAAACCCTAATTTGAAAGTTTGACTTTTGAGCCAATCTTGAGTTTTCTTGATGAATCATGATCAACCCTTGATCAAATGATGAATGTAACTTCAAAATGAGGATGTTGACCAAAAATCATAAAGTTTGACTGTATGTTGACCACAATTGACTTTTTGTCCAATACAACTGATTTTCAACCATCTGAGCAATTGTTTGAGGAAACTTGACTTGTGAGACTTGAAACTTGACATGGAGAGTCTTTGAAGCATATGAGGAGGCATGATGACCATTGGAGATGCTGGAAGTCCATCTAGATCTGTGGATAGCCAAACCCTAGTTTGGGTTGATTGTCTAGGAGAGGTTTTGTCTGATCAACCCTTGAGGAATCCTTGAGTGTGGATGTATGAAATGTCTTGAGAAGTAGGAGGGTAAATTTTGGGGTATGACAGCTGCCCCTGTTCAATCTTCTTGTACTGGAAGGGTTAGATTGGCATGCTCACCTTTCGTGACCTGGAGGTAGAAGATGATTGAACACTCGAGTACACCTGAAAATTTGCACTCGCTGTTGGTGATGACGCAGGAATGGGCTTACAGATGCCATTTGGAGAAGTTGGGGAATGAGTCGTACGCTAGACTCGAGATTGTTGTCTTAATAGGAAAACTGTCGGAGATGGGCTTAAGATGCCATCCGGAAAAACCGATGCTGAGGAGTGAGCCATACGCTAGGCCTTGTAGATGTCCTTGAAAGTGAAAGGAGCATGGAGATGGGCTTAAGATGCCATCCAGAGGGAGTCGTACGTTAGACTTCATGCTCATCTTTGAATGAAGTTATTGGTTTGTATTGGTTTTTTAACCAAATATGCAGCATTCTGAAAGCGGAGAAATGTTGATAAGTAATCGGAGATGGGCTTAAGATGCCATCCAAGGCAACTGAGTTGTACGCCAGACTCTGTAGTTGCTGTTGATAATAAGAGGCGAACAAATCTTCGTCTTGATTGCTCGAGGGATAATTGTTGGAAAAATGTGATGCTTCCACTGCTTGGTACCGATCAATGCTGTATCGGAGGATAACTTGCGATCGTTCGATAGTTTTCCGTCCGCTTGTATTAATCTCGGATCTGTCCGAGGACAACGCGGCGATCGTTGATAGTTTTCCGTCTGCCGGGCATTAATCTGGACCGGTTGTCGGAGGATAACGCGGTGGTTCGATAGTTTTCCGTGCGGCCGGGCATTAATCTCGGACATTGTCGAGGACAACTAGGTCGTTCGATAGTTTTCCGTCGGCTTATTAATTTTGGACTGTTTGTTTTTTAGAAGTGACTTTCACTGTTTGGGAAAAACAAGAAAAACTTTGATAGAATATCGTTAGTCTTATGCAAGTTATGATGCATGACGATGTGTATGAATGACATATGCATATATTAATGACTTTTATGAATAATGTATGAATGATAGATGTTGTGGTATTTCAAAACATATCCATCTTGAAGAAGATGTGGATGTTAGCGAGGACTGATTGTTTGGGGATGAAACGGATGGAAACCTTGAGAAGAAATATAACTTTGATTCCTCCGATGCACTATCTGACCAAGTCTCGGGCCTAGATATTGTTGAGGATGGTAGAGATCGGGAGACACGCTGTTGAGGATCTTGTGTATAGACCCTATTGGGGAAGAGTTTGGGAGGTACTCTATTGGGGATCTTGCGCAAACCTGCTGAGAGTACTTGATAGTTCGGAGACCGGGCTAGAAGGATCTGGAGCCCGTCGAAATCTCTGGGGGGAATAGGGATGTAGGTTTCCTCGATGCACTATCTGACCAAGTTTCAAGTCTGATACCGGGGAGGTGATGATTCTTGAGGCATTCTCTTGGGATGAATATCTCTGGAGATGAATTGTTCTTTGGAAATCGATGTGAGGTTTAGTTGAGTGGAATCACCGTGGACTATCGTATACTGGGGAAAGTGAGAGACACTCGTGGGATCATGCTCTAGGGAATGTTTTGTGACTTTCGTCATCTCAATTCCGGAGCACGTAGTAATTACTGTATGTTCACTTTTCGCATGTTCGTGAATAGATTTTATTGTCAAATGCATATAATCATTCAAAGCAAACGTTGGACTTTATGCAAACAACAATGTTGAAAATTGTAAAGAGAAAGAAACTTGTATTTATCTGAAAATTTGGCGTATGTCCAAGTAATTTGTACACAAGAAAAGTAAAAGCTATCGGAAACAATCTCGTTAAGTTCCAACTATGCTAGTACTCATATATTTCAACTATCTCATCTCCTAACATCGAGAAAGTGAGTGAATTGATTTTCACCATTTGAACCTTGAATGCCGATAGTAGTGCGGAAGTAGATGATCCGACGGACATAGTCGTACGCTTAAATCCCTAACTTTTCCTAGACCGCCCTTCGGGTTTCGGTCTAGGATACCCTTTTGCCCAAGCCGCCTTTTCCCGATTGCGGTGTACATGTTATGTATATATCCTTAACTTTTGCCCGAACCTTTTGGTTCGCCAGATGCTTTATTTTTGCCTAGGTTCGTCGACCTAGCGGGTCTCTTCTATCGTAGTATTTTTGACTATGTCTGCGTTCACGGTGGGAAGTCTTCACCATCCATGGTGCTAAGTATCATGGCTCCGAAAATCTTGTCTTGACTACAAACGGTCCCTCGTGTGGGAGTCCATTTTCCCAGGATCACCTTGTGGAAGAATGATGCGCTTGACTACTAGATCACCGATTGGTAGACTCGGTGCTTGACTTTCTTGTTAAATGCTCGATCATTCGCTCGATAGATCTGTCCATGGCGATGGATGTGAGTCGCTTCTCATCAATTAAATTAATCGATCTAGTCTGGATCCAATCGCTTCGCTTAACTCGCATCACGAGGACTCGTTGAGGGTATCTGAACCTCGATAGGTAGAACTGCTTCCATACCGTATACAAGAGAGAAGGGGGTTGCCCCTGTTGATGTCCGTACTGTAGTGCGATAACCATGAAGAGCAAATGGTAACATCTCATGCCAATATTTATAAGTCACTGTCATCTTCTTTATAATCTTCTTAATGTTCTTGTTGGCGGCTTCCATATATTCATTTTAGGCCGATAAGGAGAAGAATTGTGGTGCTTGATCTTGAACTGCGTGCAGAATTCGGTGATCATCTTATTGTTGAGATTAGAGCCATTATCTGTGATAATCCTTTCGGGAGTGCCATACCGACAGATAAGATTATGCTTGATGAATCGAGCCACGACATTCTTGGTAACAGATGGGAACGAGGCTGCCTCTACCCACTTGGTGAAATAATCAATTGCCACAAGGATGAAATGATGTCCGTTGGAGCGTGGGCTTGATTTCTCCGATCATGTCAATGCCCACATCGCAAAGGCCACGGAGTCAGTAACATCTGAGTACCGGAGGTACGTGTACTTTGTCTGCATATATCGGCATTTGTGGCAAGATCGAGCGGTGACAATCGCTTCTATGGTGGACCAATAGTAACTGTTCTCAAAATCTTCTTAGCCATCGCATGTCCCGAGTGGGTACCAATGCGCCGTAACTCATCCATGATGCGCTCGCTTTCCGGTCTACCGCAGAGTAAGCACAAGTCGTGATTGGCTTGTATAGGATGTCGCTTCTTGGAAGAATTTGGATGCAAATCTTCTCAAGAACTTCTTATCGTTGATGAGATGCTCCTGGACATTCCCGAGTCTCAAGATACCTCTTCATGTCATAGTACCAAGGTTTCTCTTATCAAGCTCATAACAATCGGTTCGCAAACTTCTCAATGATGATCCGGGGAGCCTCGTTGTCCCATCAACCTTGAACATAGACGACATAGTAGCCAATGCCCAACCGATTCTCTCGTGGAATATGGAAAGTGATCTCTTCAAGTAGGAGATCAAACTCAAAACATGCTTCGATATGGAATGAGATTCGGATGCTTCGTGTCCTACTACGCCTTAATGATGATCACCAAAGTCGAGTCTCCGTACACTTGTAAGAACTTGATTCTTAAGTCAATAGCGTTTTGATACCCATAATGCAAGCTTCAGATTCGCCATGTTATTAGTGCAATGAAATAAAGTCGCGGTGAAAGGGTATGTCACTTTGTAGGGGATGTAATGATGGCACCAATGCCATTACCAAGTGCGTTGAGGCTCCATCAAAGACCATGGTCCATCGGGATCCTTGTTCAGGTCCTTCGTCGGGCCTGTTCTTGTCATTAACTAGTAAAACGTCTTCATCGGGAAACTCGAACGCATAGGCGATAGTCATCTGACGATGAGCCAAATGATGGCTACTACACTTCCTTTGATCGCTTTGAGAAGTTATCTGGATGTTATCTTTCGGTCAAGATCATTTGCCATCTTGTTATTCTTCCAGGAGAGCTGGTTTCTCAAATATGTATTTTATCGGATCCATCTTAGAAATCAGGGGTGTGTCGACATATCTTTGTCTTGGTGACATTAAAAGCGTTGCAAGTTTTCTCATTGTGAGTATCTCGTTTCACAGATCGGTAAACTTTTGCTAAGGTAGTATATTGCATACTCTTTTCGACCCGGACTCGTCATGTTGCTAACACACCCATTGAATTCTCTAACAACTGTCAAGTACATGATAAGAGGTCTTCCTTGATGCATCGGGATAGGAGGATTACAGTAGGTACTCCTTGATTTTGTCAAAAGCGATCGGCAATCGTGTTCCATTCTACTACTTGATCTTTCTTGATGGCAAAGATTGGCTCACAAGTAGCGATTAGGTGTGCAATGAATCGGAAATGTAATTCAATCGGCCCGAAACCTCGACTTCCTTCTCGGTGCGGGGTGGCATTTCTTGAATAGCTTTCACCTTGGCGGTCAACTTCATACCTTTCCCGCGACAACAAACCCTAGGAGTTTACGGATCGACTCCAAAGTGCACTTATTAGGATTAAGTCTCATGCACTTCTTCAACAATCCAATAGTTTAGTAGATGATCGAGATATTCTTCTTGATCTATGACCGAGCTATCATGTCATCGGCGTAGACCTCTATCTAATGAATCATGTCATGAAATAATGTCACCATAGCACGATAAGTGGCACCCGGTTCTTGATCCAACGACATAACCTTGTAGCGAGCGTGCCCCAGTATGTAGCAGTAGTCTTCTCCATGTCTTGAGGGCCATTTTGATCGATTATGCGGAGAAACCATCCATGAAGGAGAAAACCTTATGTTGGCGGTGTTGTCAACGAACATCAATATGAGAAGTGGAAATCGTCTTTCGGACTTGCTTTGTTCAGATCTCTGTAGTCCACACATTCGTACCTTGCCATCCTTCTTGGGCACAGGAACCATTATAACCCTTTGTGGATAGGAAGTGTATAAGCGGCGTTGAGCGCTTCATAACTTGACTTTGATTTTCTCGACATCTCGGGACGCATCGACATACATTTCAGGGAAAACCCTTTTTTCGGCAACGGTGTACCACAATGTCAATGTCAAACCTGTCTTCGTGTGACCAAGCAAAACCTCAATATAGTCTCGTAGCATCTTACCAACCTTTCTTTAACTGCTTTCAAGACCCGCTCCTATCTTGATCTCTTTTTTCTTCGCCGATTTTAAATTCACAACCTCGTTGACTCTTGGTGTGGTTGTATAACTCGCTCTTCTTCTTTGTAGCAATCGACAAGTTCTCCTCGCACTTCACAATCTTCCTCACCTTGGTCTTGACGGTAGATCGGATTATCAAGTCATATTTAGCAATAGCATAGTTTGTTATCAACGAGATTCGGAGTGATTACGCGTGTATCACGTGGGTGTGTGTAAGAAACACATAGCTTTTGAAGGGTGATAAAGTAAAAAATAAAACAACAATTGAATGCAAAGTCCAACGATTTTATTGAATGAAAATATGCAAATGAGGATAATAACCCTCACAAACGAGCCATGATGCGGGCAAGGCACTAGGCTTTAGAGTTTATTGTTCAAAACATAGAAAATACGAAAAGCAAAACAAAACAAGAAATTACTCTGTCTAAAGGAGATTGGTATGACGTCTTGATCTTCAATTGCTAAGTCCGTGTCGGAGTTGGGAAGATCCAATTCTTGATGTCAAATCGGTGTCGTTGTCTTATAGCATGGACTCCACCACGGGCGATGTGGAAAGGAAGTTGGCGGCACGTTCGCGGCGTATCATCTTGACCTTTGATGGTGAAGCCTAAACCAGTTTGTCAGTTGAAAGGAAGATCGAGGAGGCTGTCCCAAGTACTACCTCCTTCTTCAACGCGGCTTGAGCATCTTTCGGTGAAAGCCATCCTAAAGCGGAACTGCGTAACTTCAAGAGTAGCGGGAGGCAACAAGCATGACTTTGGGGATTGTTTCAAAAGCTTGACGGTCGAAGAATTCACCCTCCACCTCGAGGTATCGGAAGGCTGTAAATAGTGACCATATATTCTTCTTCACCACATCTTAACAACCTTCCCTTTCACTTTGGGTATTTAAACCCACGATCAGGGGTAGAAGTAACGCACGCCCCATGTATCCAAGGCGTCCAAGTAGGCAAGAGTATCTTGACGGATGTCCATGACAAAGAAAGTGGAATCAAAAGTCGGGAACCGACTTTATGAGAATAGGCTCTCAAATCGTGGCTTAGAACCATCAAAAGCTCTTACAATTATGTCACTGGTTTGAACCAATCCTTCAACATCAAGTCGATCGGCGGTCTTGGAAGGATATTGAGCGAGCGGTATCCACCAAAACATGAGACAATGTAGCGCCCTTGCATTCACGAGGCGTGCAAGGCTTTGTTGTGTTTCTTTCAAGCGAGTCAAATCGACATCGAGAGCCTAGGCCATTGTTGGCGGCCAGTAGGCAATCAAACTTCAAACCGTCGATGTAGTGTCTTCTTGCATGCGTGAGCATTCTTGAAACTTCACCAAGGCTTTAGCATGAGCCTCGAGCAAAGAAGCGAGCAAGCATGGAGATTTTGGACGGTCTGTCCCAACTATTCCACAACATTGTAGTCACTCTTCTTGATAATCTTCAGAATCTCCTCCATTTCTTGTTTGGAGGTGTCTTCAGTAACTTCCTTTGGTACTTCTGGCTGAGCAAGATGAATCACTGGTTCTTTCCCTCTAGCTTGGGAATGGATTGAATAAGTGGAATGCGAGCTGGAGTCAGGATGTCTTTTGGAGGAGATATCTCGGAGAGAATACTCTTCCGGTTCTAGTCACCTTGCTTGATCCGGTGATGTTGACAATGTCAGGAATGGTGGCTTCAACTATAAGATCTTCAATGGTCAGAGGGTCTTGCTTGACGCCATGATAGTAAACATCAGCTCCATAGTTCCAAGGGATCGCTTTGTCATAGGAATATGGAACCGGTCTGGGAGAAGTAATGATGAGAGGTGCCACTCTAGGCACAGAATTAGCAGAGGAAATCCTTATAGTGTTAACATCAGTATAGTCTTCTGGGAAATCGTCACCCCATCCGGTTGCCTTAACATCTTCAATAGGAATCTTGTAGCTCTAGGGGCAGTGCTTTACCATGTAATCAAACTTCCCACTTGGCTGTCCCAAGGTATCCCACACAGACGGCATAGTTTCATTCACATCTTCGATCTTTAGTTTCTTAGACATGTCTTCACACAGACTCTCCACAGGTGGTTTCAGGAATAGTATTTCACGGTTATCCATCATGCACTGAACACGTCTTCTCACAAAACGACCATCAGTAGCGCTCAACGACAATTCTCTGGGCATCTGGATTGACACCGCTTATAAATTCTTCTTAAGTCATCGGAAGAATGGTCAGTCATCTATGTTGAAAAAGTATCTTCGCCAACAACATTGGAACTCTTGTCATGGTTAGGCATGGGGCGTTGATCACATTAGTCTCAGCAGGAGGATCGAATTCTAGCTTCAATCATATCTTGAATCTTGTTCTTGAGCCCAACAGTTGTCATGTACGTACCTGGGCTATTGGAGTGGTAAGCACACTTAGCATTAGGATTGTATCTCGGAGAGGTGTTGACACTCTGAGGAGGATCCTTCAAGTGTCAGCTCGCCTTCAACATGTGTTGCAAGGCTTGCGACAATGGCATGTTGATCTTCGTGGCATCTTATGGCGGCGTTACGACTACGCGTTGTCTCGTTGAGGTTGTGATGATGTAGGATTGGAGATCCAACTGCCACAAATTGGCGCGGTCGGTCTTGGCTCGCACTTTTCGACCATACACAGCATTAGCTTCTTTCTTACCACCAAAGATCTTTTCCAGCATTTGAAGACGACTCTACGAATCTTCCCACTCTTGATACCGACTTCATCGCTGCTTTGTCAATATCACCGGTGAATCTGGTGAAGAGTTTCCAATCAGATGATTGAAGAATGGGCTGTCGGTGTTCCCATAAACATATCAACCAACTCCCTATTGGACAAGGGTGGTTGAACTACCTGCTAGATCTCTCCATTTAAGGCATACTCTTTGAACTTCTCATCACGACCCATAGACATGCTCTGTAGTTGCATGCGAGTGGGTGTCAATTCGACATTATACTCATCTTGTCGTGAAAGCATCGCTAAGTCACTCCAAGTGCGGATCGATCATTCTCTAGCTGATAATACCACTCAATTGAGTTCGGACAAACTCTCTTGAAATAATGCATCCACAACTTCTGTCATCGATGTGGGGTTGATCTTGAACATAGGACTTAGCTGACTTGGACAAGAAATGCCATCATATTTGGCAAAAGTTGGAACTTTGAACTTGGGAGGAATCACCACACGGGGACAAGACTCGGATCATCAAAGTTCAGCCGGGACATCTTGAGGTTTTCCACGACATTCGAGACGGTCTTCAAGTTGCTTGTACTTATCATCTTCATCAGTCTTGGTCATGATCATAGCGATCCTCTCTCTTTTCTCGAGACTCATGATGCCTTCTTCATTGCCCTTGACACTCCCCTCGGTTCTTGACACTTCCTTGGAGGCTCTCGTGACCACTTTAGGACCACCTTTGTAGATGCCCATGTTGAGAACACTGCTTGATCCTCTTCTTTTTGTAACATCTCTTTGGGCTGGGCATTACGAGCACGGAGATCTTTGTGATCTGTTCAAGAGCCATTTACGCTAAAATAAATAGCGAGAATGAGAAAACCAATCTTCAATGTACACAGTATGAGATGTTATGCTATGCTATCGATGTTTATGCAATGCAATGCAATGTTTTCAAGGACCTTAGAGATTTAAATTTGTTAAACAAGCACGAACAAACATTTATTAGTTCCTCTTTATTCTTCTTTCTTTAAGTACAAAGATAGTTCAAAATAATAAAGAGACATATAAATCCTAAAGCTCTAAGTCTCCCATGGTGCTTCCTCTTGGTCGAGGTGGCGTTGATGTTCGCTCCTCGTGAAGTAGCTTGTCAACTCTAGCACTTTCTTCTTGCTTGCTTAACGAGCTTCAAAGGTATCCCTTTCTTCTTTAAAGTGAATCCGGGATCTCTTCAGTCTTCAAAATCGGTAGGCATGTCGGGATGGGGAGCGATGTAGGTCGTCACCTATAACAACGGGTTCCATAATTCGGTAAAGCAGTAAATGGCATCATGAGGTTTGAGCTCGAGCTCGCACCCATTTGAGGTAAGGTTCCCAAGGAATGGAGTTGGTGCCCCAAAGTCTTGGTATCGAGTCTTCTTTACCATGTCCCAGTGTATGAACCTTAATCCGGTAGTGCGGAGATCGTGGTTGTAGTCGAACACAATATCTTGGAGAAGCATATCATGTGGACCATCTCTTGAGCAAAACCAAAGACGTAGAGCTGAGAAGGGTTGTAAGTAATACCTCCCTTATGCCAAGTAGTGGTACATTGAGAATTCTCCACAATGCTCGATGAATGTGAAGTTCTTTTGAGAGAAAAGACTCCAACGAATATCCCGAATGAGAGAGTGACATTAGTCTTTGAGACCACTTCAACCTTTGCTCGTTCTTCAAAGCGTGGAGGAAGGTGCGAAATAAACCACCGGAAAGTAGCGATATACAACACATGAGGTTCCTTGTCTTTTAGTAAATGCAGTGTGGAGAATGTAGAATATCTCCAAGTAAAGTAGGCATGAGGATTGAGAAACAACTTGATGGCGTTGACATCTATGAATTGATCAAAGTTAGGAACAGAACCAAACCATAGATTAGGAAGGCCACAATATCTTGAATGCATGAAACTCATAGTCTTGAGGAATTCTCGGGCTTTCTTTATTAGAAACTTAGCAAGTAAACCCTTAACTCACTTCTAGTTTCCCAATTGGCTTCAATGTAGGCTTGAGATGTAAGGCGGATGCAATGTCTTCGTACCTAGGAACCTTTTCTAAACGTTGAATGGCATTTGGTCAAGAATAGGTATCCCAAGTAGCAGAGAACTCTTCAAGGTAGGAACCGGCGATAATCGGGAGTAAAGCAATGGTGTTTGGATCAAAAAAGCGGAATAGGACATGCATCATATCTTCTTCAAAACCGGAGATAACCAAGTCAAGTAGATAACCATGTCTTTTGATGAACCGAGCATGATCGGAATTTACGAAACCAATTCTTGAGTGAGGAAAGGTATACCCATGAAGTTGATTCGGATAGTCTTTCTAGAAGCCATAATCCTACAAAACAGAGCAAAGATAAATCCTAGGTCCTTGAAATAGTTAGAAATGATATGCAATGCGATGATGTCATGATGTCATGTTTAGCACACCAAACAATTCACACAATGAGCCTAGGTTTAAGGCTTGCAAGAGGTATAGGTGATTACCCCACCAAAGTTTGAGTTGGTTCATCCTGTCTATAATAACTGGGTTCTAGGAATCTCATATCATTGATCTTTCTCGTGGCGTTTATTTCAATACACTACCAGTGGTCGACGAAAATATCCCAAAAGTCGATCTTAATGAGCGTAGCATCAGTATCAACCAACCTCGGTCTACACCAAAGCGGCCATCTCACTACCTTCTAATGGCCAAGATGGGTCAATTAAGGTTCTAAAAGTTTAGTTAGTGCTTGATGACACCACGCGAAGCCAAATACTATCCTCAACTTGGAAATGAAGAGTATCAGGGACATTCAAAGTGTCACACTAACGTAGCCATCATGTTGACCGTTTTGATATCACGTCTAACGGTCGCGATGATTTATTGCTACTTACCTAAAAGGAAACCGGATCCGGGTGTAGATCCCCACAATATAATACCCAAGCAACCCTTAAAGTAAAGCAATCAAGTCAAGCAACAGATAAAGATGATCTAAAATCCCAAGGCATTCTCTCTTAGGGTGTCTCCCGTGATAGTTGATTCATGTCACGGTGAAGCTGACTTTGAGATTTTATGTCGCAAATATGCGGATAGCAAGAGTCGCCCTGACTTTTCTTTTATCCAATTAAGGGAAGGTAAAAAGTACGAAAAAAGACCTTCGTTAGATTAGAGAGTAAGGGAAGGTTATGAAAAGGAAGGTATTAGCACCCTTTTCATCCAGTGATTATCTCTGAGCTCTTAGTTGCTCTTAGATCACTTTAAAAATTGTGCTTTACGTGTGTTTGACAAAATGTTTTGAAAAGGCATTTCGCTTTGACTTTGTAATGATTCATGTAGGAATGTATACAAAGTGTTCGGAAATGTTTCGTTTTTGAAAAGTTTGAACTTTGACAAAAGTGTGAGGTGTGAAAAGTATTTTGATAGAGCAAGCAACTAAAAGTCTTATTACCTACTCGGAATGGTCGTTTTCGTGTTTTACGTTCCTTTAGAATGGCGCTATCCATACCATTAGTTGGTAGGTAACTCATTCGATTGGATGTAAGCGGACATTCGAAGGGACATCGTATGGTCATAGAAAGCAACTTGTAGGAAGTCCTAGCACATTCGAAGGGACTATCATCATTTTCGTAGGCAACAATCGAGGGTCAAGATCATGTATTTGGAGGCGACATTGGGTCTATGATCTTTGTCGAAGGGACTATGATGATTTGTTTTGAACAACGGTGCTAGAATACCTCTACGTTCGAGGACTTGACCATTTGAATTAAGTAAGGCAACGAGAGAATTACCTAAAGTGCATGTGTGAAAAGAGAGTGTGTCAATTTCAGATATTTTATCTTGGAGTTATGAGTGATCTATGTCCAATTTTATCTTGCCATACATGCCTAATTACTAGCAGTTTATAGGGTGCGGAAAATAAATTGCGGAAATGTAAAGTGCGGAAAGATAAATCCTCGCTATTACATGTCTTTAGAAGAGATACATAATTGAAAGTCACGGAAAATAAAATTCCTAATTAAACTATTACATCCCATAGGAAATTACATAATTGGAAAAGAAAAGCAATAAAAATAGTCCGAAACGGTATAACCTGTGAAAAGATGCAAAATCGGAAAACGGAAGAAAATTGCATAAGAGGAAAATGTTAGTAAAAATAAGTATTTTAAATGAGAAAAAGTTTTTGTGTTAATAATGACATTAATATGATAAAATAATTTTTTTGGGAATTTTTGGAATTGATTTGATAATTAAAAAACAATTAAAAGTCATCTAAATGATAAATTAGCAATTAAATTAAATATGAATGCAAAAATAATAATTTTAATTTTAAAAATTAAATAAACATTTTTCTGATGATTATGCAAAAAATAAATATTTTGGTGTTTTTTATATGCATGATAAAAATTATTGAAGATAAATTAAATAGAATGAAAATATTAAAGAAAATATAGAAAATGAAAATATGAAAATATGTGTTAGTTTGTAAAGAAGCAAAAATAAATGGTCTTGCAGATCGAACCGTGACCTCTTGGATGAAAACAACGCCTTGCTTACCACTAGACCAAAGCGCATTTGGTGTTATGAAATTGAAGCAGAAGCGTTTTTATCTGGTCGATTCTGGAAACCAACGAATTTTCTGAATCTTCATCTTCTCCATTTGAATTTTTGAAAAGTTAAGCGTCGGCTTCCTTCGACTATGACCTACAATTTCAAAATCTCATACAAGTAATATAAATGAATTGTGAGTACATGAATCGATTGCAAATATCATTCTAAACACGATGGTAGTGGTCTTTTGGTCCAATTAACCGTTAGGAAAACCCCAAAGCGGTTCGGAAAACCTAATCATGGTAATTAAGTGTTTCGAGGCCGGAAATGCAAAATTAAACTATCCAGAAAGTTTCAAGCTTGTTCTAAACACAAAACAAACAACAAAACATGTTAAAAATGCATGATAAGCAATTTGATTTTGAAAAAGTGTGACAAACCGAAATCGTATTTGCTTGATTCTTGATGTTTTGAATGATGTAAGTGCAGATGCTTCAAGGGATGTCATGGAATGTTTGGATGCTCAAAATCGATTGAAACAAAATGGAACCAAGGCTGCTAGTGACTTGTAGTGCACAGTTTTTTGACTTTAGGTTAGGGTTCTTGAAAGCAATTTTTACATTCTTTCTTGTGTGATATGCATTTATATTTATAATGGATGAAAATTGAGTGATTTGAGGAACAAATAATCATCAATCAATGCAAAGATTATTTGATTTTGTACAAAATCAAATCTTATCTTTTGATCAATTTCATCAATTCCTTGCCAAATCAAAACCAATTTCGAAATTTGCAGACTTTTTATGGTTGCTTGGACCTCAAGATGAGAGAAAAATCAATTTGCATTTAATTTTGATTTTATACCTTATTTTTTAATTTAATTTGTATTTAAATGAATAAAATCCAAATTAAATAGAAAAATAAAGCTAAAATTCGTGGCATTGGGCTTGGATGTTCCAAATTGTCTAAGGAACAAGTTTGAATGAAGAAAAACTAGGCCCATTTGCAAAAATTTTGATTTTTACAAGTATCTCTCTTTGTGCACCTCTTCAAAAATGCCCAACTTGTGCAATGTGTATTTTGCTCAATTTTCCACATTTTGAGTGTTCTTGGACTTTTTAGAAAGCTCTAAGTGTCCTCTAACAACCTCTTTGGTTTCATCTCAATTGGGTTATTGCTCAATAAATCTTCAAAACAAAAGTTGACTTTTGTTGACTTTGAAAAGGACACCTTAATGTTTTGATCCATACCTTCCAAATGAAGCATTTTTAAACATTCTTGTGAGACATGAAGTTGTAGAAATTGATTTCCTTCAAAGTGAGAGGTGGTGGAAAAATTTATGAGAAAGTATGAAGAAGTTATGCTCAGTCAAAGTTTAGTTGACTTTTCACTAAAAACCCTAATTTGGAAAGTTTGACTTTTGAGCAAATCTTGAGTTTTCTTGATGAATCATGATCAACCTTGATCAAATGATGATGTAACTTCAAAATGAGGATGTTGACCAAAAATCATAAGTTTGACTGTATGTTGACCAGATTGACTTTGTCCATACAATTGATTTTTAACCATAAAGCAAATGAAACTTGACTTGTGAGGCTTGAAACTTGACATGGAGAGTCTTTGAAGCATATGAGGAGGCATGATGACCATTGGAGATCTGGAAGTCCATACGGATCTGTGGATAGCCAAACCCTAGTTTGGGTTGATTGTCTAGGAGAGGTTTTGTCGTCAATCCTTGAGGAATCCTTGAGTGTGGATGTATGAAATGTCTTGAGAAGTAGGAGGCAAATTTTGGGGTATGACAGGCATGTAGAACTTCTCCCATAAAGCAACAGGTTCTCCATTTTGACTTGCATATGGGCATGATGGGTGCAATGAGATACAAGTTCAATGGTGAGAATCAAAGCGACCTGAAATACCATCGAAGATTATTGGAATGATGGTGAGGCAGAGCTTGTCGACTTAGATAAAGAAAGGATGTTGTCCCTTGATTCGTTAAGAAGATAAAAGAGAGTTTCCAGACTTATAATAAAAGGTAAAAGATAAGTATTTGTTATGGATGATTTAGTTTGAAAGTGATATTACCTATGAATAAAATGATAGAGTCTTAGGAAAATGGTCCCAAATTGGGAAGGACCTTTTAAGGTGATACAAGTTTTTTCCAATAATGCCTATGAGCTTGAAGAGTTAGCCCCAAATCGACACATCTTAAGGGTAAATGGTAAGTACTTGAGAATTATAAACCTATCCTTCAAGAAGTCAACATTTTGACGAATAAATATTTGTCGAAAATAAGTTGGAGAAAATTTGTTTGAAACCAGCCAAAAATTAAAAGCATGCATAAAAGTGTGTGAAATATATAGTCGAGAAAATAAAATACTACATTAAAAAGTGGCTTAAAGCCATTGTTCAGATATTACAATATAAAGAATCATGAGATGATTGTGGCAATGATTAAAAGTGATTAAACTTGTTTGGAAAAGACCGCGGATCCTTGGGCGCACAACATGATTGTCAAAACTTTCTACTTGAGCTTTAAGTGTTGCAATCTGTTTCGACAGAAGAAATTATATTGCTCATGGCCTGGCGTCAAAGGCAATCTTATTAACTTGAGAAGTTGATAAGCGTAGTGATCTCTTCCTCTTCGTAATGGTTTCAATTCCTTGTTCGAACAACAATTTGGGTGTGTATTCGGCAGCTTTTTTTTTTTGTTCAGGGCTCAATTCTCGTTGTTTCTCTTCAATCATTTCCATTATCTCGGTGATTTCTTTGTTTGCCTTTACCACTATGTCCAAATTTTCCCTCACAAAGGCCTCCTTCGACTCGACCAGCTTCTCATGTTCCCTCATAGATTCAATATTTTTGAGCATAAGGACGAAGAGTTTTTCAAATGCTGTCATCATGAACCTAGCCGATTCAGAAATATCAAAATTCTTCAACTGAGCGAGCGCATTTGAAATATATGGGCCAATGGTTCGATCAGAATGAAGCAATTGAGGCAACTCAGGATTCAAAGCATAAGTTTGAATTTTAGTCGTTAACTTTTTGACTTTGGTTTCCTCAGGCCCTAGTTTGTCACTATGAGCTTAAGAGTGGTCGAAGTCAGAAGAAAGAGTGCAAGAACTCACGAAGTTATGTAGCCTAGCTATTGCTTCTAGAGCATAAGGCTCGATCACCACTTGTTTTGAAGGTGTGGGTGAGTCGACTTTCTTTTTCTTAGAAGACGTTTAAGGAGCACCTTTAGGAGGAAGAAGCTTTAGGGGAGTAGTAGCATGTGTGTTTGCCTCTAAATCCTGCAGGGAATCTGAAAGACTAGAGTCGGAGCTAGTTGAACTAGAACCCTTATGTTTGGCAGGACTAGTGACTGAGTCAGAGTCACTAAGAGTAGCCGGAACAGTCAGGTCAATAAACTCCTGTGGCGATGTCAATATGCTCATGATGGTGAGGTGAATAAGCATCGACAAAGGTGTAGTCAACCACACTTTGTTGTTGGCTAGAAGCCAACCTAGAAAACAAGAAAAGATAATGGTGAGATAAATCCAACAAACAAAAAGAAATCGTGGAAAAATCACCAAGTACTTGTGTCGACGACTCAAGATCGACAGTCTCATCCTTCTCAGCAGAAGCAATAATAGTGTCCCCAATTGGATCTTGAACTTTATCAGTGTTGGGGCCATGAGTTGGAGTGAAAATGGATGTATTTACCATTATAGTGGCAACACCTAAATCTAGGTTAGCTTCAGGACTTCCAGCCAAGATCACTTTGCCTCTCCTTTTTATGACAAGAGGGATTTCGACATCGTTTGGCTCCACTACTGTAGCAGTAGGATTCGAGCCGACCTTTACGTTAGGATCTTGGGTCACATGCACCTTTTCTTTCTTTTTCTTCTTCGCCAATATGTATTCAGCAGAGGAATCCTTCTTCCTCTTGTGGCTTTTGGATTTGTGGGAATGTCGAGGGGACTGAACATCACGCGATGGCTAAGTATCAGAAAAGATGCTGTAATTTAAAGCCATTATTTCGATCCGAAAGAAGAGTAATTCGACAGAAATACCTCATTCCTCTCATTAGTGTGTTGTTTGTCCATCTTGGACCTTTTGGATTTATCGGAGGGAGCAGTCAAATTCGCTGAGCGTTTTTTACTCTAATAGACAAGGGAAACATTAGTAACAAGGTAAGTCATAAAAAGAATGGAAACAATAGGAAGTATATAAATGCACCTACAGAAGAATCAACTTTCTTGAGTAAAGCAGAAATAGGTTCATTGGCGGAGGGTGTGTGGTTAGGAATAATCTGCAAAAGTATTGGCCAAGTTAGAAGTGCCAAGTCAAGGAAGATAGTTAGCAAAAGGTTAAAGTCAAACCTTTGTTGTCGACCGGACGATTTGGTCGATGAGGGTCTTCTTTGTTTCTACACATAGGAAGGGCTAAAAGAAAAAATGGCAGAGTTAGACAAATAGAAAAGGTTAAAATGGAAAGGAAATTAAACATTCTAGAGGTTCTTACTATGTGGTACTACAACAAGTTCTCGACATATTAAAGATCAACATGTAGAAAACACTGGTAGTTGTATAACTAATACTTCGTCGACATAACCCTTTCAGCCTATTTCTTATAAGCACTTTGTATGTTCAACCCAGAGTTATACCACCGATGCAGGATAGGCGGGCGAAATGTCAAAGCCAAGAGGCTAGTTGGCAAAAGGAGGATTTTTTCCAAAATGAAATACGTAAGATATTTGTCTTCGTAACCAGAATTTTAAGTTGTGGAATCATGTCGGTTACCTTATCCTTTAGCAGGATGCTTCAAAAATGGTGAAGATTATTGGGTAGATATACCACGCCAAAATATTGCTGGAAAGCTTGGATCTGCTTGATATTAGTGACCTTACATTTGGTCGATTTTCCCTGCAAATGAAAAGCTGCAGTTAGTTCAGCAAATTTCTTGTCAGGACCACCAATGAATGTAATAAAATATGACTTTCACCAAGTTTCAAACTCTTTAGTGCGATGAATGCTAGCTCAAAAGGGTGAGGAGTAAGCTTAGGTCTTTGTGCCGAGTTTTTGACATCTTCCTTTATAATTTCTAAAGGTTGATTAGTGGAGATGTCGACCATCAATTCGTAAGAATAGAACAAAGACTTGGGAACCAGTTGACAAATCCCAAATTATCGAGCCACCAAGTTATGTTGATAAGCGACTAAGCACAGGTTTGTGCCAATAATCTATGAGATAAGCGGGGGTCAAAAGCGTCTCAGTGAATGAAGAATTCTCCTTATGCTCATCATCTGCTTTGGAGGAAAAGCCAGGTGAACCATTTAAGTTCATTCCGTTGATCCTAAAATGGAGTCATAGAGGTTTACAACTCAGTCCTGTCAACATAATATGGAACAACAATGAAAAACTTGACATTTGGAAAAGTCTTGTCGATGGGGTTCGTGATGAAAGCGCTTAAGCGATGTGGTGTTTATTAGGAGGGCACGCTACCTTTACTGTTTGGTAGGGCATGATATCTTCGGAGAAAGTGGCATTTAACCACAATTTAGGATATATCAATGAAGTCGCCATCAAACACACCTCTGCAGGAGAAGGAAAACATCAAGTAAACCTTAAAGGGAAGAAATCACGGTCTTACGACCAAGAGATGCAGGTAAGGAGTCTATTACAGGGAAGGATTAACACCCCACGCACCCGTGGTACTCTCGGTATCCACTTCTATTTTCTAGCTAAAGGATGTGTTATATCTATCTATTGCTTAACCACTTCAATGCATGAAAAGAAAAGGAAAATAAAGAAATCACAAGGAAAAAGAAGTTTTACAAAGTTTTGCTCGTTTGAGCCTGTGACAAGATGCCAATGTATTCTCTTGTGCAATGAGAAAGTCGGAGCGTTGTGGTTGACTAACTTGTTTTGGTGGATTTGTGTTTTTACTTATGAAAAGGTTTTAAACACAAAAGAAGAGCCAGTGGTGAAAAAGTTGCATTGGTTGGTTGCTTTAACCTTTAAGAAATGAGTTTTGTACCATTATTAAGTGTTTTAGTTTTCAAGAGAAAAATAAAGCAAATTTTAGTTTAATTACATACAAGGATGCAAAAGAAACAAGAAAACAAAGGAAACTAACTAGTACTAGCCCTAATATTGTCATGCAAAGATGGACCTAAGGTTAAGGATGAAAGGAATCTACCTATGTTGACATGCAATGGATGTATATCCTAATGTCTAGGCTCGAGAACTATCGACTAAGCGGTCCTAAGGAGGATTATCTTATATCCGTCTTGGTTGTGGAACCAATGGGTGAAAAGGATGAAGCAATCAAGTTCTTTGGCGAAGCACACAAGAAATGCAATGCACAAATAAATGTCACACAAGCGCAGAAAAGGAGGAAGTCTCATAGCCTACAATAGCAAGTTGAGGGCGGAAGCAACGAGGAGCCAACACATTACGATTCAGTGAATGGTATCACGCATTACATGAATTATCAAGTGTGAAGAGCAAATGATGTGAGTTCAGCGATAAATGTGAACCGGAAAGCGTGGAGAGTTAGAATAGGGAACTTGCCACTTTATTATTATTGACTCGATAAAGGAAGCAACACAATTCGTGTCTTTGGTGACACATACTAGAATGTGCGGGGGGTTCGATTGGACCCTTCTGCGTACATCATCATCTTCATATATATCAATAAGTATCAAAGTGGGACTTTGCTTGGTGGTGCCATTTTAGGTTGCCTAACCACTCATGACCTATGCAAGCACAAATGTAAACACTTAGAATTACCTCCATATGCACGAGAGGATTTTAAAAAAACCAAACACAAGTAGCACACAATTTGCGGAATGCCTAGCTATAGGTCTTTAAACAACGACTTTGGTAGCGCTCATATCCTAAATCATGGCAAAAAAGCGGTAAACCCTACTTCTCATGATATCTAGAAAAATTGTAAGAGAATCGCGATAAAATGGTGTAGAAAATACCAAGCGGATAACAAATCATGAAACCTAAACTAAAAATACTCTAGAAAACTTCAAGTCTTTTGCAGCCAAGGAATAAAAGTAACCGAGTGAGAAATGCGGAGGCATCAAAGCATATCTTGGTCTTGGCGTTTTTACCTTCTGAAACAATAAACTGCAAAGATAATGATCCATACAAAGCGAGACAGTATTGCGTTCGTACACAAAACAAGTATCAAATTGTGCGTTCGTACATAATGATATATATACACCAGTAAACAGTAAAACAAACAAGCGACAATAGGATGCGGCGTTAAATGCATAAACAAGGATTAGAAATCGTGTTCGTGCAGCATTCAAAAGCACCTGCAAGTGGGTAAAACCAAACAAGCATACAATAGAATGTACACGTATGCACAAGCGATGGAATGCACATCCGTCGCATTCAAACAAGAATATAACCTGCGAGAGGTGTTAATCCAAACAATATACAAATAGTATGCTGGCGTTAAATGCGCATTCAAGATCGAGATAACCTAGGGAAGGTGTCAATCCAAGCAAACAAACAATAGAATGTACATGTACATGTACAAGCGTAAAATAAGGATGCTAAATTCAAATCTTATGTAAAGAGGTCAAAGTACCTTGCATATATCAAAACCGTTGCAAATAAGATTATAAACTAGTATAAGCATGTAAGAAGTGAAATAAAATCACAAAACACCGCTTGAAGAGGGTTTTGAAATCGAAACAAAAAGTCAACTTTTGAATCTATTAAGAATCGCATTGTTGCTTGCAAAATATCAATCAAAAACATGGTGATGAAAAAGTGATGGGGAAGCCACTACGTTTAGGCATGTTATGCAAAATTTGAAACCTCCAAAAATTTTGGAACGTGCCAAAACTCAAGGGACATGTACCGTTACTTGGACTTTTAAGGAAAAGTGAGTTTCAACACATGAAAAGCTAAAAAATGCTTCTTGAATCATAAAATTCATGTTTTGAATTAAATTCGATTCGATTTTTGTTTGGTTTAAATGTGAGATGAATCAATTTAATTCACTTCGTAATAAAAAACCAAAACAAAATGAAACACGAGTTATGTACAAGTTTGTTTGAAAATCGGATCAAAAGTGTGTAAAATGCATGTAAATGCATGTTTTATATACTTTTATAATGGTTGTAGATGAATGAAATGTAAGTATATGTGATAATATGTGCAAATGATATGTGTTCAATGTAAATCAACTTTAAATGCAATGCATGTTATGAATTATGTCATATAATAATCAAGTTTGTGATGCGTTGAAGTGTTGTGAATTCATACATGTGAAAATGTGTTATCAACATGTGAAAAAAGTGAATGAAAGTAAAGTTTGACACACTTTAATATCATGAAAGTTGAACACCAACATATAAACTTGATTCTTTTATTTCATATGCAAATATGTGAACATGTAAGGATGCAAATTATGTCATAAGTGTGAGTTTAGGTGCATGTATGTGTTATGTACAATGCAAATGCACTAAGAATCAAAATGCACTAGTTCTACATTTCGACACAAGTAAGTATGCAAATTATGCTTTAATTCACATGGATCAATGCAATTTAATTAATCTATATGCTCTATAATGCATGAGCATGTGATAGATGACAAAATGCACAAATTAGTGGCCTAAATGCAAAGGAAAACAATTACACAAGTGTATGTGTATGTATAATATTCCTTCACACCGACACACTTTAACATCACAAAATCGAATCAAATCAAAAGAATTCAATATAAATTCAAGAATCAGAATCCATACAGAATTTGCAATCAATTCGACTATTCAATTTCAAGAAAAGCTAAAAGTGAAAATCACTTAAAATAAGTTCTTAATTGAATTAATCACTTGAACTTGAAGTTTGAGTCAAATTAAAGAGAATTCCTTGAGATCTTCCAATAAAATACAAAACAAGCCTTGATTGTTGATAATA